>JARHVA010003627.1:1857500-1904465 GCA_037957365.1 Torreya grandis | reverse complement strand
TCCAATGTCTTTCATTAGGGGAATATTGCCTCCTCACCCTTGACACTTTCCCTAATCCCTAAGAGTATGGGAAACTTGACCACCAACCAGGCTATGACCCCAATATCAAAGCCATTATTCCCTTTAGATATTCACACTATCAAACCCATTTCATCTATGTTGGACTTAATGAACCACTTAATTCTTTTACCACCTCCTCTTCATGTCGACTATTCACCTCTAGCTTCTCCTATCTAGACATATCAAGCTTTACCAAGACATACCTCTATAGGTGTGCTTGGAAAAGATTTGGTCTTAGATGATGTGAGTATGGCCCACATGAGTTGATTTCCATTGAGACTAGAAATCCTCATGATAATCATGGCCTCAGTTTCATTTTACCACCAAGAAGCAAACCAAACCACCTTCCATCATCATTATTGAAGAAGACACCCCTTCTTCACTGAACTCTCCTCTACCTGCATGTGAGGATGATGACATCATCCCACCTATATTTTTTTCATCAACATGATCAGCCTTAGAACCTTGACTTATCAAAAGGAGGGGGAAATCATAACCATCCCTTTGATCCATCTTGAAATGATAGGAGATGACTCTCCTACCATTAACACTATTCAATGCCAGGATGATGATTCCATTCTCACCTACCTTGGTACCCTAGATACATCCATCCATGAATCCCTTCCTCTAAATACCTTAACCATGTTGAATTAACCCATCATGGATATCAACTTGGGAACTCTAGACAACCCCTATATTGTTAAAATTGGATAATCACTAAATTTTGAAGAACTTCAAGACTTTCCCTCCTTCCTCTGAGACTATAACATAACATTTTCTTGGTCATATAACAATATGACTAGAATTGACCGCACCATTTTTACCCATAACATAGTCATTAACCATGATGCCAAGCCTATTAAGCAAAAAATTTGATACATGCACCCTCGTATAGCCCTTCTCATTAAAGAACTTTAGTGCCTCCTATTTATCAATTTCATTCAACCCATTAACTATCCCCAATGGGTCTCAAATTTTATACCTATCACCAAAGCCATAAGGGGACTACACATTTGTGTGGAATTTAATGACCTCAACCTTGTTGTCCCCAAAGATAACTTCATTCTAGTTGACCTTATAAATAGTCACAAGATGTTATCTCTTATGGATGGATTCTTGGGTTATAATCAGATCCTAATTACCCCTAAATATCAACACAATACTACCTTCAGCACCCCATGGGGAACTTTCTACTATAGAATCATGCCTTTCAGACTAAATAACATTGGTGCAACTGACCAATATGTCATGAATTACATCTTCCATGACCTTATCAACAATATTGTAGATGACTATGTAGATGGCCTTATCAAAAAATCTAAACTCTGAAAGGATCATTTAGCCATTCTCAAGATCATCTTTGAGCACCTTATCCATTATCATGTCTACCTCAACCTAAAGAATTATATTTTTGGGTTCTTGTCAAGAAAGCTCCTTGGATTTATCATTTTCATTTAGGGTCAAATTTAATCTAGCCAAGATCAAATCCATCATTGATATGATTCCTCCAATCAACCTCAAGCGACTCTGTAGTTTGCAAAGGAATCTATAATCTATTTATCACTTTATCTCCCAAATTTTGGACTGATGCCAACCCTTCCACCACCTTCTAAATAAGGATGTATCTTTTAAGTCAAATAGAGACTACCAATATGCCTTTGATTCACTCAAAAAGTACCTTTTGTCTCCACTTGTCCTTACCCTTCCCAAGGATGACCAACCTTTCTACCTGTATATCTCCACCACTGGCCACTCCCTATGGGAAATTCTTACTCATTGAGATGAACAACATAGAGATAAATCCATCTACTACATTTTATGTATGCTTATTAATTATGAGACTTGGTATACCCACATTGAGAAATTTTTCTTAGCTTTAGTCTTCGTAGCCACCAAACTTTGCCACTACCTTCTTAACCGCAAAACCCAAATCATAACCAATACTAACCCACTCAAGTACATGTACTCTAATCCATACCAAAACCAACACATGGTGAAATGGCTCATAATTTTAGTAGAGTTTGACCTTGAGTTCCTTCAAGAAAAGTCAATTAAAGGGTAGGTTATTGCTAACTAATTGGCTGAAGCACCATCAATAGACAACCAACCTCCTCCTCTTAAGTTCCCTAATGAGTCCATTATGACCCTATCTCAAGTGGACTCCACCTATCAAGTCATCATGTTATTTTAAGGATCAAAATGTCAATGTGGTGGGAGATATGGTATCATTCTTATTCCCTTTGATGGTGATACCCTTCCTTTATCCTTCAAGCTTAACTTTGAATGTACCAACAATATGGTTGAGTACAAAGCCCTAGTGATAGGCCTTCAAATTTCCTTAGCCTTGGGAGTCAAAACATTCAATATCTTTGGTGACTCCCAACTTTTGGTTAATCAAATCAATGGCTCTTACTAGTGTAATAATGATGTTTTGCAATAATACAAACAACTAGTTGATGAACTCTTTACATCATTTGAACACTATCACATCTATTCAACCCCACAATCTACCAATAAGTTTATTGATACCATGGATTTCCTTGCCTCTCAAATCCCATATGCACCATCTAACTCTAAGATATATATCATTATACATATACTTACCCAACCTTCCTATGTCAAACTAGATTCTCTCACCATTTTCAATGTGAAAGAGACCCAACCTTACCTTTGGTATCAACAAACCTTTGAATACCTCAACCTTATCATCATTCTTTTTGTCCTTTCTAGGAATGCTCAAAGAGTGTTTATCAAGTGTACCTCACATTATAACATTATAGGAGGAATTATTTATAAATGTGGCTTTGATGGTCTCCTCTTATATTCCCTATGTAGTCATGAAGCCTCTCACACTATCAAGGAAATGCATGATGGGTTTTGTGGGGGACACTTTAGTGGCCTTGTCATAGCTAAATGCATCCTTCACCTCAACTATTATTGGCCTACCCTTAACCAAGACTATTGTGATTATGTGAAAAAGTGTGTTAAGTGTCAACAACATGCCAATCTACATCATGCACCTAGCCATAGTCTTCACATTTCCACCAATTTTTGGCCCTTATCACAATGAGGTCTAGACCTTATTAGTGAAATTAACCTCCATTATTTGTAGTCACACCATTATATCATCACTATGATCAAATATTTTACCAAATGGGTAGAGGCTATTCCTCTAGTCTTGACCAAAGTAGAGAAGATTGTCTATTTTATCAACCATCACATCATCTACCATTTTGGTGTTGCTCACAAGATTATCATTGATAATGGTAAATATTTTAAGAACAAGTAATTCCAAATTCTATGTGATTCATTAGACATTAAGTTAAGTTTATCCTCACCCTATTTACCTCAAGTGAATGGACAAGCTGAGGCCTCTAAAAAAAAACTTAATAACATGCTAACTAAAATGGTTAATACATATAGTCAGGATTAGCATTCACACATCCACTTTGCCTTATTGGCATATCATAATATCATTAGAACCCATATAGGTGCTACCCCTTTCTCTCTTATGTTTGGAGTATAGGCCGTATTGCCTCTCAAAGTCCAAATACCTTCTCTTCACATATATTTTCAAGATCTCATTTTTGAGGATGATTATCATCAACACCACTTAGCCCAGCTTGAGTTACTTGATGAGCATTGCTTAGTGGTCCTTACCCATTTTCATGTTATTTAAGATTATGTCAAGCATGCTTATAACAAACACCTTAGAGTGAAAGTATTCAACATTAGAGACCTCATCCTAAAGGAAAATCATCATGTCACCAATATAGAGAAAAGTAAGTAGGGCAATTTTTCTTTCAATTAGTTTAGACCCTATGTCATTACCCACAAGTATGGATCAAGAGCTTATCAATTGTCCTCTCTTAAGGGAAATCTAGAACCTAATCCCCTCAATGATTCAAATTTGCATCTATTCTTTTTTAATAAGGATCGAGTTTACCTTTTATTTAAACTTAAGCTCATCCCTTGATTTCAACCACATTCATCTCCCTATTTTAGGGGCAACTGATTAAAGCTAAATCATGTGATTATCCATCACAGTCATAGCCTAATATTGAACAATGGGTACTATGGCTCTACCCATGACATGATTCTCATGGCACTTTTTACCCCTTTATTAGGATGGATTACCATGATCATTGTCACCTAAACCTCTTTGCACCTACTCAACCTTCTTGTGATTTTAGTTTTACCTTTATAAAGGTGAGCCCTTAAGCCTATATAAACAAGTATATGTCAAGAAAAAATAAAATAAGAAAAAATAAAAATCCAAACCAATAGCAATCATGGGTCATTTTTAAGCATTCATAGACTACTCATTTGAAGGACAACTATTGAAAACATATTTAAAATTATTCGACGTAAGGTGGATTGCTCCCTTGAAGGATAGATATCAAGAGCATTAAACAAAACACACAAAATTATACCACTCCCTTGAAGGATGGTTGAGTAAAGTATTTATCAAAGCAAGCAACTTCTTGGAAGCTTCCTATATTGATCAACTTCCTTGATCCTCTTAAGCAAATAAGAAAAAGACCCATTATCAAGAAAAAATAAAAAACACAATAATTTTAAAAGCCATAATCATCTCTCATAAGTAAACTAAATATTGAAATCTGTAATTGGCTCTCATGAGTAGACTTCCCATATTGATCAGTCTACGCTTTGTATGACATAGACTTATTTATACCAACTCTTTGAAAACCTACAAGAGAGGAATTATAGTCTCACATGAAGGTTCCATTTTCATCCATCCCCCCTTTATACACTATAATAAAGGGATTTCGAGCTTACTTAACATTATGTTATCTAGACACCTTTTTTAACCAACTAGCGAATGCTAATGCGAAGCATTCAAAGGGCCTATGTTCATTAAGCTAATCCAACTTCAGTTTTGTTTTAGTCCTTGTCAAAAATAAGAATCATGCCCTCTTCCTATCCTATTGTGACTAATTACTATTTTAATTATGATGTTTGTCTCTTTATTATATTCTTTGTTCTCCCATTAGTGTTGTTAATTAAATTACCTCATGTGTTTTACCTTAAAATAAATTAACCTTAAAATAAAATAACAACCATATGCATATGTGTCATAAGCAAATGTATAATCATAATCATAACCATAACAAGCATAATAACACCATAACATTTATGAGAAATAAAACAATCAAACATTTTCATCACATGTCTAAATACAAATACTGAAACATATACTCATTAAAATTTAGTATGTCATAAGCATCACCATACACATACATGGCATAAAGCACACCCATAAATAAAATCCATATCATGCCTAGCTAGGTGAGTCTACATCAATGTCTAACATCCATAACATAATTATAATCCATAATAAATATAAACATCACATCATAAGCATTAATATCAAAGAAAATCATAGACCATGAGTATGAGAAATAAACAAACTACTATATATATAACTCATGAGTCAAATAACATCATAATGTATACAAAAAATATACATGTTTCACTCTCAAAATTTACATCTCACCACATTGGCTCATAGGTCAGAATCAAAATGATATATAAAAATATATAACTATATCCAAACTATGTTATGACTATGCCTCTAGGGCACTACTACCACTGGCCCCTACTATAACACTACCTCTTGGCACCTATCCTAAGGTACTTTCTTGTCCAACTATAGATGCAACCCACTGACAATGTGTAACTACACATACACCACCTGCTAGCCTAGATCTATACTCACCCCATTGGGGATATACTAGGTAGTGAGTGAAGACTATAGATTCATAGTATCATAACTCCTATATAGTGGCTATGTACCTCTGAATATCAATGGTCCCTACTAGACCTATTGGTGCTACTTCAACTCCTCCAACATGTCTAAGAGCATCTCACTCCTAGGTGACCTAGGCTAGTGTATCTCTAACCTCATCCCTGTCACCTATTGTAGTGGCTAGTTGACCCTATAATTTAGCTACCTACCCCTAACTAACATGCCTTTCCAAATTTAGACATCACCTACCCAATTTTATCAAATTCACCCAAAACATATATAGGGAAAAAAATTAAACCCCAACCTAATAAAACAATAGACAAATCAATTACACCAACATATGAAAAACCAAAGTAATAGACCAATTTGAATATCATCCCCTACCTCATTCCTTGACTATCATCTAGGAGGAATCCATAGACCCCGTACATGTCCTCATCTATGTCTGCATGATCCCTACATCCTCACTAGTCACCTAGGTCCACTCAATCCAACTTAATAACCTCTCATCTCTCAACAATCACCATCAACACTATTCTTGGTCAAAAGATGCCAAAAGCTAGATCTCCAAGTCAATAAGTTAAAATTCACAAAATGATAATAACTTTCACTTTTTACCAATAGAATATTAGGGTTTGCACCTTGACCATCGATGGTCAAGGTAACCATCGATAATTACTCTTTGGACTCCTAACCACTAATGGTCAAGGTCTTAAAATTTTTCTTTATGCCTCTAGTCAGTAACCTATTAAATAAGAACCAAATCCAATCACCCACACATGGAGACTACCTTCTTTGACCATCCCAACCACCTCACCATCCTTCCATTAGTCTATTTTGGCCTAACTAGCATGTGTTTATGATAACTTTTGCCTGATCCTTTGAATGCAATACTAACATTACCATGTTGACCACTTTTTTACCTTACACCACCTCATGCATATCATACCCACTTGTGTCTTCTTGGGATCACTTTCTACCTCGAATACCCATGAAACTTGACCTATTTGTGTTCTCCCCAAGAGAACTTCTTGCCTTGGATACCCATCAAAACAAAGACATCACTTAGGAGACTTACATTTACAAGTGTACCTAGTTTCCACACTTAAATGTTGTCACATAATCCACTTATCACTTATTATTTTAGCACTTTTTATCACACTTTGTGCACCTATTTATGATTTAGTGCCCAACCTATCACCCACCTTCATAATGTCCACCTTCATCATCATCTTCACCTACCTTATCAAACCTACACCTAATTCTGTTCTACCTCATTGACTCCTAATTTAAGGGGGAACACATCCTCCCAACTCAGGGTAACCAAACCTTCGACCAATAATCCATTTTTGTTTTGCATCTTGTTTATTCAAAGCTACATAACAAAATGAGAAAAAATGTAGACACTAAAAATCTATACACCATATTTCTAAATGTTAAAACACCCTTGGACCATCTTAGGACCCCCTTGGGACCAATTCAACCCTTCAACTATTAACCAAGACTAACCTTGGTCAGTTTGACCAACTAAATTAACCTACCTTTTTACCCACTTTTTACCTTGGCCCTCAACCATTGATGGTTAAGGAGACCAATGATGGTCACCTTGACTACTGATGGTTAGGGTCCACCATCCTTACTTATTACATGCAAACACCCACCATGATTTTATAAAAATAACTCATTTTAATCTATGTGCAAGTTATTGCATGGGAAAGTTAAAATTAGAAAGGCCATTTAACATCTTGTTGCACCTTTCCTTCCTTTCCTATAAAAAGAGAGGAGTAGGGAGGTGAAGATGATCATAAATTATTATCAAGAGCTTGTGTATCTAGAGTTTCATTTTTGTAGGTCAATCATCATCAGTGATCCAAAGATCTAGCCATCATGTCAAAGAGGAAACTTTCCACTATCACTCTAATAAAGCATCAAGTATTTTTACTCTATTAGAATCATGCCAAAATCCACCAATAAGCCAACCACCTCAAACACCCACCTGATCAACCTTATGAAAGATAAGTACTTATTTTTAATATTCATTTAAATTATTTGTATTTCATAATTAGCATAACACCAACCCATCCCTTAGAATCCAACTCTGTGATCTTGTCAATCTAATATTTATTACCTAAAACCTATACATGATAATCATCAATGGTTGTCTCAACTATTGATGGTATATCCAACCATCAATGGTCACTTTAACTACCAAGGGTCACCTTAACCATTGATGGTCACCTCAACCACTGATGGTCACTATGGTAGGAAATAACAATAATTTATTTTCACCCTCTTACCCTGAACCAAATCTAATTTTTCATGTCCCTACCTATTCACAGACCCTTGCCTAATTTTTTGAAGCACACTTGACCCATTTAGCACTAGTATTAACTTGATCATTTCTATATTAGTAATTTTAGTCTATTTACTTATCAATCATTTCTTGTGTTTAATTTTAGTAATTTTTGATTATTGATGCAAGTATTTTATTATTCCATTTATAAAATTAATTTTTTAAATTATGTGGATTGATATCCCCCAAGGAAGCTCTTGCTTTTGGGACCTAGATAGTGCAAATCAATCCACTCATCTATCAATCTAACAAACAAATATTCTTAGTGCTATCTTATTTATAGATCATCCTCCCAAGCCAAAGAGGAGCTCTTCACAATCATCTGGTTTAATGCATGCACAACCAAATAGGTTTTTAAACCATACTCATGTTTAGTTTCTTCTTCTTCCCTTTTTGAAATATAAGCTAAAATTCATTGAAATAAAACACACATACATAGGTTGGATAATTATGTCCAGTTTGATCCCTCTTTAGAGTATTAGAATGTAAGAAATGCTCAACCACTTGATGAGTGGTTGGGGTTTCCCAAACCATATTTTACCCCTCTTATTTTAGGTTAAGCTAATTTAAAAAGAGGAGATAGTATTTCAAGGTAAAGGAATATAAAATTAGGACATATGCATAAGTTTGAGGTTAATAAATCACACATGAATCATCTATACATAAAAGTGTAGTGATTTGTAGTAGAATAGACTATAAAAATCAACATGGGTAGTACTAGTAGATAATGGACATTACATTTTTTTGGAGGTGTTTGTGTTTCATCAACATCATTTTGGCATCTTTTGGTAGTCTATTTTTTGAGCCAAGTGGGTACATAGATATTACAGAGCATTTTAGGAGACTATACATAAATAGTGAGAAAATATAATATATAATATCATCAAGTTCCTTATCTCTTGGTCATTTATATACTTATTAAGTGTAATCAAACTCTTTATTACATTAAAAATTGTATGTTTAATTTTATATCTTATACAATATAAATTTCAATAGTTTTATCCTATTTAGATCCACTAAATACAAAAATAGTTAAAATATTCTAGTGAACCCAATCTTTGTTTTGAGCATGACAAAACCTAAGTCTTTATCCCTTAGGGTTTTATCCTTCATTCATATATCCTTCATTCATCTACCTGGTATAGGAGTGAAATAAGATAAAGCTTAAAACTCTTTGTTCATCATTCATCTACCTGGTAGAGGTTAAAGTCTTATTTTTGGAGGTCAAGTCTTGTTCAAGGTCTTTGCAGATAAATATGAGTAGTTGAACCAAAGAGGTTACCCATAGTCTTTAGAGTCCCCAAATAAGGTCATCTAGGTCTTAGTAATTTCCATTTTAGGTATTCATCCTAAAACATCTCTTGAAAAGTGCCACTAGAGCTAAAGGGGAGATTGGTGTGCCAATAATTCAATCCAAAGGTACATATCTATATCCTTATTCTCTTTCCTTTATTTACTTAGTAGATAAATCTTATTTTATTATTATTATAGTAACATGTATGTTGAGTTTATTTCTTAAGTTTTACTTATAATGAATAAGTTAGTTTAGTATAGGGTGCTTATTTTTTCTTACCGTGCTAGGATGCATATACTTCACTTATGGTTTGCCATTACACCATTTACTTCTTAATTATTTTAGTGTTATTACTATCTTACATCTAGGTTACACCTATTCATTAGTTCCTTACATGTGGTTTCCTTAAGAGATCCTTGATTCCCATTCATTACCATTAGCTATATCATTGATTTATCTTAATATCTAATAGACCCATAACCCATATATTAGGCATAGGATTTGGAACCATATACACTTGATATTGAGTGTGGATTAACCTATAGTAGATGTAAAACAACCTTAGGTATTATCACTACACAATTAAGGATATGGAGGCTCTAAGTTATGATATATTATTTGTATGTTAATTTTTAGAGAGAAAGAAGATTTTTATATTTGTCATCCTATCCTACGCATATATTCTAGTGAACTTGACAAGAATCTTATTCCACTACTAGTTGAATTACCTTCACAATTCCCTTTCCATTTTGATTCTCAATGTTAGATTCACCATAATCATAAATTTTGGTTAAATTTATAATTTTCTATCACTTTTCAATGATTTTCCCTCTTAGTTGTTGAGAAGTGTGGTCATTGATGCCATTAATGTCAAGGTGCATTTGGTAAAGATACATGGTGAGCGCTCTTTGAGGTATGAACTTGTGTAATTGATGTGATAAGGAATCCATGTGAAAAGAGAGAATTTGGAAGAAACATAGTGTATATTATATTGGTTGATGTCAAGGTTCAAGTTAGCTTGAAGTTGTTAGTGGTGTCACAAAGAGGTATGATGATTAAGTGAACATTTAAGCATGGTGATGAGGCTCTAGGTCTGTATGAGGTCATGAGAGAATGTTAATTAGAAAGATATTTTTGTAATAGTGTCAGAGTTATATTTGAAGAGTGTTATTATTTTATATCATTGAGGTAATCATGTTTGAGTAATAGTTTTTGAGTACAAGGTGTCTTGAGAAGCCTAGTCATAACAAGCATAGGCATATCATGAGCATGCACATGGTGAGCATGAAGAGATATGTGTAGATGTATGAATTTATTTTAAGATCATTAAAGGAATGTGAGAAAGATATAGAGGCATCAAAGAGAGTTTCAAAGTGAGATTACAGGGGTAAGACCTTTAGTCCAAATCTGAAACTAAACCAGTTCTAGACCTTGCCTGACCTAATGAGGTATCATGAGTAGTTGTCAAGGTATACAGAGGATGTATGGTTGTGTTTAATCATGAGATAGGTTTTATGTCATGGGATTGAGATTTTGAACATGAAATTGAGGTGTTGAGAGCATTTAAAAAGGCATGAAGTATAGTTTAAGGTCTAGTGAGGTATGAAGTCTATGGTGTAGAGAGAGAGAGAGAGAGAGTATAAGCCTAATGGGGTATCAAGATAAATTTCCAAGGAAAGTGTGAGTAGTTTAGAATTGAGAAATGTGATTAAAGTTATTTTAAGCTTATTCATTTAATTTTAGGTTAAGGTTTACAATAAAAGGCATGAAAAGGTGCTTTGAGGTCTATTGAGTGCACAAAATGAAGGGTTCTCAACTCGAGAAGGATTTTATTGTGTTAATTAGATTATAAAAACTATGAATGGGAACTTAAGATATTAATTATAGATGGGGAATGGTCCTAGATGAAAATTATAGGCATTAGTTTTTGGATTGAGGGGCTATGCTTTATGAATAATCATTAATAGTGGAAGTGTGTTTAAACCCTCTTAGAACCCTAATAGTGACTTGATGTTGAAGATATGATTCAAAAGTGATCATAATAGTTTTTAATTATTAGGTAATTTTTATTATATTTTAGTGAACTCTCTTAGTTACCTACAAGTGGTGGTGGTTAGAGAGATGAGAGAGAAAATGTGAAGATACAGGCTTGTTTTTGAAGAAGTTATTGTAGCCATAAAAAGTTGTATTGAAAAAAGTTATAAATTTCATTAGGGTTTAAGATTGAAAATAATATTTGATTTAATTTGTGGTTTATATATTTTTTATAGTGCACAAGTGTGATAAAATGGTCATCCAAGTTAGCTAATCACTAATAGGCTTAATGGTGCAAACATTGAGAAACCTAGGCAACAGTGAGAAGAAGATTAGGAATGTGTTATCATGATAGAGTGATGAAAAAAATAAATTAAGATGTTTTTAAATAATTTTAAGACATGTTAATTTTTATTACTAAGTTTTTAAGGTCAGTTATTATAGTGAAAAAGTTTCTCACAAGTTGACCTATCTGGGTTAGATGAGACAATGAGATATAAGGTTATGAGATTAGTTTAAAAGACCAATATTTGTCATTTAACCATATGATATTTATATATTATAATGGTATAATTATATCATAAGATAAATTTAATGAATTTTAAGTCTCTTAAATTGGTTAGATAGGTGTTAAATTTCAATGTCATCATGACTATGCTTTAAGACAAACTGGTAGTTCTAGGTAAGCAAATTGCAGTGATGAGTTTGAGGCTCTATGGCCTAAGCTGAAGTATATAATGCACATGGTGTTGTTTTTTGAGACTTTTATTTAATATAAATTATTTTAATAAGGTTTAATAATTATTTAAATTGGTTGAAATGTTGAATCCAAAC
The DNA here is from genome assembly GCA_037957365.1 of Torreya grandis. Classification (NCBI taxonomy): domain Eukaryota; kingdom Viridiplantae; phylum Streptophyta; class Pinopsida; order Cupressales; family Taxaceae; genus Torreya; species Torreya grandis. Next base: position 1,892,120 of record JARHVA010003627.1, on the reverse strand, counting down.
TGGCTTATTTGGTTCCAGTTTGATTGTGTAGTAAGGTCAAAAGATTGGTCTACAAGACCAATATTTGACATTATAACTTGTGATTTTTGTATTTTAAAGTGGTATATATATGTAAAATTTTATTTTTAAAGTATTATTTTTAATGGAAAGTGTTATTTAATGTGTTTGGTATCAATTTTTTCATGATTAGGTTTTGGAGTGTTTTAGCAGTTCTGAGTGAGCTATTTACAAAGAAGTGTTTGAGTCCTTCTGCTCTGAGTTGTGAAGTATAAATAGCATGGTGATGTTACTAAGGGCATGGATTTTATTTTAATATAATTTATTTCTATGGGTTTTATCTAATTAATGTTTAATCTTTAGTATTTCAAGACAAACTTCTTGTGTATGAGAAGGCCTAATTGTGAATAATACAAATGGTGTGCTTCAAGTGGTGGTTGTATCTAGAAAGTATTATGGAGCTGAGATGAGATTATTAAAGGTATTTTTTCTTATAATATGATATTTTATTTTCATTTTTGGAGTTTTAAATTTTTATAAGGAAGGCAAAGTGTAACATGTCCTAAAGTAGACCTAATGGAATTAGGTCTCCATGAGACCTAAAAGTGAAATGAGGTGTAATTGAGTTATGTAAGACTTAAAGGGACTCAAATATCATATTATTAATGTATAAAATATTTAATAAGACCTATTACATGGCATAAATAAGGGGTTAAGGATTATTATTTGACTAAGTGGCATATGAACAAGGAATGGTATATTTACAAGGTAGTTTTAGGCCTATTTAGGTATGATGAGGGAAAGTGAATGAAATAACACATTATAAAGCATAAGGAGGTATTTTATACCATATGAATAGTGTAAAAAAACTATGATGATTATTTTATATAGGTACTATAGTTTAATAATAATGTCATATGACCTAATCTATCTTGAAAAGACCTAGTTGAGTGAAGAAGCCTAGAAAGTACTTTGAGAGGGATAAAAGAGAGAGAAGAATTAAAGAATGTGATAATACTATATTATATGAGAAATAAGGTGTTATAAATGTGATAAATTTTTTTAGGTGGATGAGTTAGTGCTAATTCATCTAAGGGTTGGTGCCTCCTTACAAGTTGGTGCTTGCTAAAGCCTAGCTGGGTTGGTTCTTAGATAGTTGGGGTTAGTACTCCATGTGGAGTTGGTGCTTTAGTAAATCATGATATTTTGTATTATAGGATTTTATTCCATTTTAAAATATTAGTGGGTTTTATTCCCCTTGAGGCTTTCCCATATATATGATGTGTTATCTCGTGTAATCTTATTTCATGCTTGTATAGTTGATTACTTATGCATTGCTTGATCTATATGTTGGTGTGATGGTTCACGTATAAGGAGGAATTGGAATAAATTTTGTAAGACATTTATTCACCCCACTCTCAGTGATTATGTTTCCAACATTAGGATTTTTATAGTGAGCCTCAACCCATTCTAATTTTGTATATATTTCTCCTTTTGACCTTTCATGACCATCACTAAAATTAAATACTCATGGTGAAATTTTTACACTCTATTTACTATGGTAAAATATCCCCATAATAATATTTTCACTTATGATTATCTTTATGAGGATCCTAATGATGACACCTATAGTGAGATTAAAGATCCTCAATATGATATTCCTACTAATTATCCCTATGAGGATCCTAATGATACCACTTATAGTGGGATTGGAGATTCCCAATGGGATCAAGCCATTTATGATGATCCCTATGAGGATACTTATAACATAGACAAAGAACCCAATATGATGGTATATATTACCATTTATAATGACCCAACCTTTAAAACTTATAACATGGTTAAAAGTTAATACAATGATTTCCCCCTATCATCTTGATGATCCTTATAGGTGGGGTGAAGGATAAGATCCTACCATTGATAAATATTATAACATGGAAAAATATCCTTCTTATAGAAACCCTCACTTTGAGTCAAGTGATAGTAGGATGATTCCATCGATTTAATTATACCCTTTATCCCCCCTTTGAAGATTTAAGGTGGATGAATAAGCAAACTTTATCTCACATTCAAGCTTATCTTAAACAATGATATTTTGTCAACTTATCAACTTATTAATAACTAATAATTAAAATGTATACCCTAAAGTGCATTTCAATCCTAGAGCTTATAACACTATTCAAAGCTATCATATAGGTCTAATTTTAGTTTCAACCCCTTTCAAACTAGTAAAATCATCAAAATAACTTATTTCAAAATTTATCATCCATGTTGATACAATTATACTAATTTTTGGTGAACCCAACTATGTTAGCCTTTAAATCCAACACACTACAACTGAACTAGCCATAAAATAAAATGTGTTGATATAGCTATGATTATACCTCATGTTATAATTAATTTCACTAGTCATGATCTAAAATATGTTGATACATTTATTTTAGTAACAAATAACGACACTAGCCATGGAATAAAATGTGCCAATAAAGTTATAATTCTACCTCCTATTATAAATATATATATTATCCATGACCCAAAATGTGACAATATAGCTCTTTTTGTCAAATACAATAAACCAATCATCACATAGAATGTGCTAATGTGGTTATCATTCTACCTTTTGTATAGAAAAATTGCATTATGTGTGCTAATATAATTCTAAATTTGAATTTTGTAACATCTAATTACACCAGCCATGACCTAGAATGTGTTGATATAGTTTTTCTCATCCCTGACAATTATATTAGCTAGAATATATATTTTCCCCTATAATCTCAATACCTATTCATATCAATCATAATACCTATGTCAGCTCAAACTATAATGATTAGAGCAATATAGTTCATGTTCAAAAACATTAGAGTTACCCAAATCTATATATCTGTACTAACCTAGCTGATATATTTAAATCATGACAACCAAAATTTATTAATCAACATAATTTTATTTTAGCCAAATGTATCTACCATGTTGATACAATCAAAATCAATTCATACCTACCTAATGGTATTGACCTCCCTAATATAGTCTAACCTATTTATGTCAAAAAAATACTATATTAGCTTGGATGATACCATACACCATAATTTACAATCACATGCTAAAGGTCTTGCCATTATCATAAATGCCACATTCTCTAGTGGAACATAGATTTACACAAAAATTGACATATTCACCAAGACTTTTAATCTTAAGGTTAAATTGAAACCACCTACACCCAATAAATTGGCGTATATTTTGATGCCCATACTTTTCTTTCTTCACATGTTATGGCACCTTACAATACCCATATTTTTCCTATTTCATCATTTGGGGCATATTATAATGGACATCCTTACCCTTACATGCATTTTTAGGACATCATATGATGCCCATACTTATTTTATCACCTTATTGATATCTCATCCTTATAATGAAGAAAGAATATAAAAACATTTCACACCTTACAAACCAAAAATTTTATCTTTGAAATAAACATTACAAGAAAAATACACTTATATTTCACATGTTCTATGTTGATGTCACATTATATTTAGAATAGATGGTGCTTTATATTTTGTTTCAGAATTCTTTATGTTTCTACACTTTATTTTCTTAGCATAGTTTTTACATTATAATAATCATTTTTATTATTGGCCTTAGTTTTACTTGTGAATATTTAGTATCACCTTAGGGTTTTTATATGACCTTGGTATCTTTTTAGATGCCTTGGTATTTAATTCCATAGTTTTATGTCCTTACAAAAAGCCTTAGTTTCTCTTTTAGATCTTTGGTATCACCTCTAGGTTTTATGTGACCTTGATCTCACTTTTTGATGCCTTAGTACTTTATTTTTTGAATTTAATTTCATTTATATTCATACATTATTTTCCTTATGGATCTTTGGTATCACCTTAGGATATTTTATGACATAGGTCTCATTTCTAGATGTCTTGGTACTTTATTTTATACCTTTTATTTCAGCCATTATTTCCCTTGTGGATATTTGGTAACACCTATTAGTTTTATATGACCATGGTATCCTTTTTTGGATGCATTGGTAATTTATTCTATACAAATTTATAATCAGCCTCTTTTTCCCTTGTGGATATTTGGTAGCACCTTAGGGGTTTGTTATACTTTGGTCTCCTTTTTTTAATGCCATATTACTTTATTTTATAATACACATTTTTATTTTTGGCCATTGTTTCCTTTGTAGTTATTTGGTATATTTTATCATCATTATACCCTTATGGGCTTTGATATATTTTATCCACTTCATATATTTATCCTACTTACACATCTTGTATTATTAATTTTTGAGTTACATGGTAGGACATTGTGAATTAACCAGGCCTTCCTCAAAAACACTAATTTGCTCTATATCCTATGTTAAGAAGTGTTTTCATTGATGTCAAGGTCAAAGTGGATGTAATTAATGTCAAGGTAAATGTTTATGTAATTGATGTTATGGTACATTTGGTAAAGATACATGGTGAAATAGTATGTGATAAGTAAGCCATGTGACAAGAGAGAAGTTGAAGGCAACCTATTGTCCCTTTAGTGAGAGATAATTTGAAGGAAACTTGATGAATATTATGAGGTTGATGTCAAGGTTTACTACAAGGTAATAATGCTTGTGTACTATTCCTTGAGTATAAAGTTCTTGAGAAGCCTAGTCATAACAAACATAGTCATATCATGAGCATGTACATAAAAAGACCTTGTGAGAAGGTATGAGCTTAGTGGCCTAATGATATATATGAAAAAATGAATTATAGGATGTATAAGGATGTTTTATAATGAATATGAGGTATTATATCACTCATGAGTATCTCAAAGTAAGCCTATATGGGGTAAGACCTACAAACCTAACATACAACTAGACTAGTTATAGACCCTACCTAACCTAATGAGGTGCCATGAAGTTTTGTTAAGGCTTATAAAGGATGAAAATTAGTGTTAGATCATGTGATAATATTATTGAAAATGTGAGTGAGGTGTATAGTTCATGAACAATGGTTAAAAGGTAAGTTTCAAGGCCTAATGTGACTTGCAGGTCAAAAGCCTAAAGAGCAAGGAGAGAAATGGTGGCTAGATGGGGTATTAGGATCAGTTTATAAGGTGATTATGTGTATGTGTGAATTTTAATAGCTATTAAATGTTTTATTATGTGTGTTTACCAAGTTTTAGGTTAAAGTTTGTGTGAAAATGCATGTAAAGTGGTTTTGAGGTCTCTTGTATGAATAAAATGAAAGTTTATCAACTCAAGAAGAACTTTCAAATACTCATTTTCATGTGTAAGATATACATGGGAAACTAAGATATTAATGGTATATGGGGAAGGGTCATAGATAAAAATTCCATACATTGGTTTCTATAATGAAGAGCTAAGATTTATGAAAAATCATTAACACTAGAAACAATGTTAACTCTTTCTAAAACCCTAACAATGACCCAGTGAGAAAGATATTGATAATAATAGATAAAAATGGTTTGGAATGGGTATATAAGTGATTTTAGGCTAAATTAAAATCTCAAAATAACCTCCAAGTGTGATTTATCTGTCAGGTGAGTGAGTGGACCCTATAGGAAAAACCTTGTGTCTTAGAGATTTACTATATTATACAGAGTTGACCAAGTAAAAGTTGATAATAGGATGGAGGTTGAATATTGAGACTTGTATTATATGTAAATTATGGTTTATTATAATTTTATATACCTTAGGATTTCTAAATTGGTCATGAAAATTGACATATCGCTAAAAGGCCTAATGGTGTAGATAGTGAGAAAACTAGGCAAAAGTGAGAAGCTGATTAGGGAAGTGTTATCATGGACTAGGGATGAATAAAAGTGCATGGAGTAGTTTTTAAATACCTATAATATATGTTCATGTTGGATATATATTTTTTTAATGGATATGATGAAATTGTTGCTTATAAGTTGACCTATCTAGTGCAGATGAGATATTGAAGGTGTAAGTCTATGAAATTGGTTTGGAAGACCAATATTGTCACTTGAAAATGGTATTTTTATATTTAATATTTAAATAATTATCTCATAAGATCATAAAAATTCATCAAAATTCCCTGAAAGTTTCTACATAGGGGTTGAAGGTCATTATCACCATGACTATATTTCAAGGCAAAACTGACAGTTTTGGGTAAGTAGATTGTAGTGATGAGTTTGAGACTCTATGCCATAAGTTGATGAACATAATGCACATGATGTGTTTGTTTTAACTTTAATTAAATATCCATTATTTTTCTAATCTTGGAGGTTAGTGTAATATGTTGGAACATTGAAGACAGAATGTCTTGTCTGATTGAGTAAGTTCTATGAGAGAGAAGGTCAATAGATTGGTTGGCAAGACCAATAATTGCCATTAATTATTTTCATATTTTTGATGAAATTTGTTTTGAGGAATTATAATATCATGTTCATGAATTTTAATACCTTAATTATGTTCCTACAGGTGTCAAAATTTCAAAGTTCTATGACTATGTTTTGAGACTAGTTGTCAACTCTAAGTGGGCTACTTGCAGAGAAGGGTTTGAGTCTTTTTATCTTGAGTTATGAAGTATAATTCACTTTTTGATTACCCTAATGTAATATATATATATATATGTGTGTATTTTTTTCCATGGTTATGTGAGAAAATTGTTTTTATGCTTTAATTATTCAAGATAGATTTTTTTGGTGTACACAGGCCTAATATGAACAGTACTAATGATGTGCTTCAAGTAGTGGTTTGAGATAAAAAATTATATGGATACTAGATGAGATTATAATAGGTATATTGGGATGGAATATGATGTTTTTATACTATGTAAAGTTTTTTAATTTTCTCTAATAAGATCAAAGGGTAATGTGTTCTAAGTAGGCCTAATGGATTAGGTCTTCATGAGACCTAAAGCAAAGATAAGGCCTAATTGAAGCAGGTTATAACTAAAGAGACTCAAATTAAATTTTATAAATAAATATTAGATGTCCTAAGATAAATTTTATACTTTAAATAAGTAGGTAAAGGTGTTTGGCTGACTAAAATGGATATGAGTAAAAGACTTGTATAAGAACAAGGCTAATTAGGCCTATTTGGACTAGTTGAAGATGCAAAGAATAAGTGAATAAGATAAAACATTTTGTGAGAATAAGAATGCATTATAGACCATAAAATTATAATATAATATTAGTGATAATTATTTGATATATGTTCTACATATGAGGATCAAGGTCATATGACCTAATCAAGCCAAGGGCTAGTTGAGTGAAGAAGGCTAGAGACCAATTTTGAGAGGGATATAAGTGTGTGAAGAGATGAGGAAGGAGATAATAATATATTATATTATAAAAAAATGTATTCTAAAGGTGATCAAGTGTTTCAAGTGGATGAGTTGGTGATGATTCATCTAGGGGGTTGGTTCTTCCTTACAAGTGGGTGCTTGTTAAAGCCTAAATTAGTTAGTGCTTAGCTAATTGGGGTTGGTGATACATGTGAAGTGGGTGATTCACTAGTTTGTATTATAGGAATTTATTCCATTTGAATTATCCATGGTTTTTTCACCTTCAAGGGTTTCCCACATATATATTATGTTCATGTGTTTCATGCTCTAGTGGATTGATGCTTATGCTTGCTAATATGTACATTCTTGTCTAAACGATCTATGATTTATTAATTAAGATTATTAAATAAACTTTTTAAAATATTGATTCACCCCCCTCTTATTAATTTTTATTCCAACATTTGGTATTAGATCCTAGTCCTTTGAAGAAGGTCTAAAATCCTAAAAGAGATCCTAGAAACAAGGATGGCTATTTAACAAGCTCAAGGTGGTTTCTCTAACAATAAGGTTCCATTATTAAATGGATATAACTAAGAATTTTGGAATTTACGATTAAAATATCTATGATGTAACAAGGACATGATATTTTACAATTAGTTATGGATTTTTATATTAGTCATATTCCACCAATAGATGTAGTAGGTAATAAAGCTAGTGAAAACAACTCCAAGGCTATGAATTCTATTCTTTGTGGCCTATCAAAAGTAGAGCTTGTGAAGGTAATTCAATATGAATTATTTGAAGAGATATGGGACAAATTTAATACTATCTATTAAGGTGACACCAAGGTGAATATGGCCAAGTTATAGGCTCACTAAGGATAGTTTGAAATCCTAAAGATGAATGAAGATGAAACCATTACATCTTACCTTTTAAGGGTTAATGAATTTTTCAATGTCATTAGAGGATTAGGAGAAGAATTAAAATAATATACTATTATTCAAAAAGTGTTGATATCACTAACTCCTAATTTTAACTCTAAGGTGTCTATACTATAAGCAATGCAAGATTTAGACAAACTAGATATGGATGGATTTTATGGAATTTTAACAACATATGAGTTGATAACTAATGAAGAAATACCTCCCAATAAGGAATTAGCTTTAAAAATTGAGAATAATTGAAAATACAAGAAGGTCAAGGATGAGGAATACTTACATGTTGATGATGATAAACTGATAACCATGTTTGCAAGGAAATTGAGGTTTGAATCTAGTAAGTACAAGGGTAAGTTACACTTCCAATGTTTTAACTATGCAAGATTGGTCACTTTTCATCCAAGTGTCCTAAAAAGGATAAATATAAGAACAATAAAGAACATGATGAACATTATGAATATGATAAGAAGACTTATAAGCTTGATAAAAATAAAAAGGACTTCAGGAAGTATGAAGGAAAGAAAGGAACTTTCAAAAACAAGAGAATATTCTACACTAAGGAAGATAATTATTCTAATTTAAGTGACTCAAATATAATAGTGATGGTGGAAATAATGAACTTAAAAATGATAACAGCGAATCCTTTTTCATGGCCATAAAATCAGACAATGAGGGTTGTTCAAGTGGGAAAGGCATTATGGGTAATGTAGAATTAGATGAATAAGCTAAAGTAGATCTTGAGGTAGATTTGGTAAGTGTCCTAATAGATTTGAAGTTATAAAATAAAAATAATAAAGAACTAATATCACTAGTTAAGGACTATGAGGAGAAGATTGGCTTGTTTGAAGAAACGCTGAGTAACACTTCCAAGGAGTATGATGAGATCATCAATCAGGTTGAGGCAAAAAATGAGGTAGTCAATGCAACATAAATGATAAAGAGGAGGAATGAATCAGGTATGAAATCAAAGTATAATCATTAAAATATAAGTTGAATCAATCATATAACAAGGTAAGGACCTTTGTGAAGTTTGAAAAGAGTACTAAGGCTTTAGATGATATCTTATGTAGTCAAAAGTTTGTAAGTGAAAAGATAGGTCTTAGTTTCAAAGAAGACCAAAAAGAGGCACCTTAATTAAAGGAGAATAACGTTAAAGACAAGAAGGTCAACATGAAAATACCTATCAAACAACCCAATGTTATAAGGTATGCCAATTCCTTCAATGGTTAATGTTTTGTGTATAATCTGTTTGGTCATAGAGCAAGAGAGTTTAGAAGACCCTCCAAGAATGAGTACCATGGGACTAGGGAAGGAGTAAAAAATTACATTAGTTAATAGGTATGTATAATGTGGTTTTATATAATTTTTATGATTTAGGACACATTTAAAGATTCTATCCTAACAGAGGTAGAAGATCATCAAGTCAAAATAGGAAGATTTAAGTCCCTAGAGTGCAAGAAAGAAAACAAATGAATGTATGGAAACCAAAGACAATAAAGATGAGTCAATATCAATATACAAGCTCAAGTGGACTAATTTATATGATAAAGTATTCTTCAAATGTGAAATCAAGTTAGGATGCTTTTTATCAACCCACATTGATGATCAAATGGATGATGAAGAGATCAAACCTATAATGCAAATCAAGCCTAAAAGGGTATTAAAGAACATTCACTCATATGGGAGCATGTAGATATGATAATATCATAAAATTGAGTTATTATAGTTCCATATAGAAGTGGTGAATCCATTAGGCTTTATGGAGACACTAGTCAGATAGTATAAACATGATGGATTCTTGGTTTGAGAGGGAGCTATTTAGGTTTGTGACTGAGTTTGATCTATATTGAGAAGTGGTCTTGTAATCTAAGTTCATTTGAATAAGCTATGAATGGATTAAAGAAGACAATTTTATGTTAATGATTCATATTATATATTTTGATCTCTTATATCAATAATGTATGGTTCCATATGGTAGTCTATACAAGACCCTTTGTCATTAATGTCAAAGGGGGAGAAAGTCCAGAAAGGGAGATTCACTAGACCAGGGGAGATGAGAGTGATCAGTTTGAAGAATATTTTTACATAAATGATAAATGGGGAATTTATTAATAAGTGTTGCCATTGATTTTAAGGTCAAAGTGAATGTAATTAATGTCAAGGTAAAGGTTTATCTCATTGATGTCAAGGTGCATTTGGTAAAGATGAATGGTGAAGTGATATGTGACAAGAGAAAGTTGAAGGCAACCTATTGTCCCTCTATTGAGAGATAATTTTAAGGTAACATGATAATTATTATAAGGTTTATGTCAAGGTTTAGTATAAGGTAAGCATGTTTGTGTACCAGTCCTTGAGTATAAGGTTCTTGAGAAGCCTAGTCATAACAAGCATTGTCATATCATAAGCATGTACATGAAGAGACCTTGTGAGAAGGTATGAGCTTAGTGGCATATTGATATGGATGCATAGATTCATAAGAATATGTATTAGGATTTTTTATCATGAAATGAGGAATTGGAGCACTCATGAGTATCTCAAAGTAAGCTTATAGGGGCAATACCTATAGACCTAACATGCAACTAGACTAGTTCTAGACCCCGCCTGAGCTCATGAGGTGCCATGAGGTTTTGTCAAGGCCTATGAAGGATGAAAATAAATTTTATAGAATGTGATAAGTTAATTGAGTATGTTATTGAGGTGGAAAGTGCATGGATAGTGGATAAAAGGTCAGTTTCAAGGTCTAATGTGACTTATAGGTCAAAAGCCTAGAGAGTAATGAGAGAAATGGTATCTAGATGGGGTATCAAGATTATTTTATAAGGAAATTATGGGTATGTGTGTATTGAAAAAGGTATGTAATGTTGTCTTAGATGTTTTGACCAAGTTTTAGGTCAAATTTTGTATGAAAATTGGTTTTGAGGTCTCTCATATGCACAAAATGAAGGTTTCTCAACTCGAGAAGAACTTGAAAATACACATTGGTATGTTTAAAAGCTACATGGGAACCTAAGATATTCATGGTATATGGGGAAGGGTCCTAGATAAAAATTATAAGCATTTGTTTTTGGAATGAGGAGCTAAGCTTTATGAATAATCGTTAACACCAAAAATAGTGTTAACCCTATCTAAAACCCTAACAATGACACAATGAGAAAGATATTGATAAAAATAGCCAAGAATTGTTTGGAATGGGTATTTAAGTGATTGGGGGTTGTAATAAACTCTTCTAGGCACCTCCAAGTGTGATTATTCTATCAGGTGAGTGAGTGGATCCTAAAGGAAAAGCCTTGTTTTTAAGAGATTTGTTATAATAGGTAGAGTTGAACGAGTCAAAGTTAATAATAAGATGGAGGTTGAATATTGAGAATTGTATTATATGTCCATGGAATTTTTTGAGAATGATAAATACCTCTATATTGATTAACTAGTTATGTAAATTGACATATCACTAAAAGGAATAATGGTGTAGATAATGCAAAAACTAGGCTGAAGTGAGAAGCTAATTAGGGAAGTGTTATCATGGACTAGGGATGAATGCAAGTTCCTATAGTATTTTTTCATGAATTTTAATACATGTTCATGTTGGATATATTTTTTGGTGGTCAGTGGATATGATGAAATTATTGCTCATAAGTTGACCTATCTAGTGCAGATGAGATAGTGAAGGTGTAAGGATGTGAGATTGGTCTGGAAGACCAATATTGTCAATTGAACATGGTATATTTATATATAAGAGTTACCTAATGATATCATAAGATAATAAACATGAATAAAAGTCCATAAAAGTGTCTACATAATTTTCTAAGGTCATTATCACCATGACTGTGTTTCAAGGCAAAAATGGTAGTTTTGGGTAAGTAGGTTGTAGTGATGAGTTTGAGACTCTATGCCATAAGTTGATGAACCTAATTCACATGATATTTTTTTGGGAACTTAAATAACCTATCAATTATTTTCATAATATTTTAAGTTAGTGTAAGAGGTTGGAACATTGAATCTAAAATGGCTTGTCTGATTAAGGTCTGTGAGAGAGAAGGTCAATAGATTAGTCTGCAAGACCAATAGTTGACATTAATGCTTCTGATATTTTTGATGGAATTTATTATAAATAAATTATAAGATCATGTTAATTCATTTAAATACCTTAAGTGTGTTCCTATATGTGTCAAAATTTCAATGTTCCATGACTATATTTTGAGACCTATTGGTAGTTCTAAGTGTGCTACTTATAGATAAGGGTTTGAGTCTTTTTACCTTAAGTTATGAAGTATAATTCACATGGTGATGAACCTAAGGTCATGTATATTATATATATATATATATATATATATGTATTTTTTTTCCATTATTGTTTGGAATTTTTTTGTTTATGATTCAATTATTCAAGATAGACTTTCTGGGTATGCACAGGCCTAATATGAACAATACTAATGATGTGCTTCAAGTAGTGGTTTAAGCTAAACAATGATATGAAACCAAGATGAGATTAGAATTGGTATATTGGGATTGAATATTTTATTTTTATACCATGTAATTTTTTTTAATGTTCTCCAATAAGATCAAAGGGTAATGTGTGCTAAGTAGGCCTAATGGATTAGGTCTCCATGAGACCTAAAGGAGAGATAAGGCCTAATTGAAGTAGGTCAGACCTGAAGGGAATAAAATTAAATTTGATCCATGTATATGAGATGTAATAAGATAAATTTCATGGCAAACCTAATAATTTAATGGTGTTTTTTTGACTAAGAAGGATATGAACAAAAGACTTGTATAAGAACAAGGCTAATTAGGCCTATTTGGACTAGTTGAAGGTGTAGGGAATCAATGAATAAGATAACACATTTTATGAGTATATTAAGGTATTATATACCATAAAAATAAAATATATGATTATTTATTAATATTTTATAGATTTTATACATATAAGGATGAAGGTCATATGACCTAATCAAGATAAAAGGAGGGCTAGTTGAGTGAAGAAGGCTAGAGAGTAGTTTTGAGAGCAATAGAAATGTGTGAAGAGATGAGGAAGGAGATAATCATATTTTATATGAAATATAAGATATTATGAAGGTGATAAATTTTTTTATGTGGATAATTTTTTTTTGAGCCATCTAGGGGGTTGGTGCCTCCTTACAAGTGGGTGTTTTCTAAAGCCAAGCTGAGTTGGTGCTCCATGTGAAGTGGGTGATATTAGAGTTAAAATAAATGAGATAGAGGGGTGAATCAGTGAAGAAATATAATAAAATTAATTTCCCAAAATGTAACCATTCAACACATATAATCATGATGCATACAAATGAACCATTATAATGATCAAGGAAGATATATCAAGATCAATCACAACACACAAGATATATGTGGGAAACCCTCTTGGGGGATGAAACCCATTAAAAAATACATTATGGAATATATTAATATAATAAAAATATCCAAATTTAGATGAGCGCCAACTAATCAAGGAACACCCATCCCTTAGTTTAGTGAGACACCCATCCCACAAGGAGGAACCAACCCCCTAGGCAATCAAACACCAACCTAGCTACCTTGATCTGATCTCCACTTATGATATGATGTATTATAAACTTTATGATGTACTTATATTACTTTTAATATTTCCCCTTTACACTCTCACAAACTTGTACACTCAATCCATGCATACAAAAAACCCTTTTGGATCACTCTCAAACAACCTCTAGGGCTTACTCACTCAATATACCTCTTCTAGGCTTATTAGGTTTAATGAAATATGTGTTCACATTTTATAAAATTGATTATACAATCATGAATATTCCTCTTTTCTATCTAATTGTCCTCATTAACCTGTACCTTCTCTTTCAAAGGTTATCTCCTTCACTTGGCTCCACACTCTCTCAAATCCACTATGAATAGGCCAATTATGCCTAGTATTTATACCATACACTAATCTAACCCATATTATTATACCTTTTAAATATGTCTTCAAATAAGTTACATGTAATAACCCCACATTCCTTAGGTCAGCCATTAGTCCTTAAGACTCAAATCCTTCATTAGGCCTTAATGAGACCCAAAAAAATTAGGCCTTCACATCCACACATTACTCTTGTAACCTCTTAGACCACCTTAAGATTCTAAAAATGATTATAAAATATCAAAAATATCTCAAATAGACCATTTATAACTCTCTCATGGGTCCATGCGACTTGAAACAACAACTAAACACTTGAACCTACCAATTAGGTCTCCTTGCTTTTTAGGCATTTAAACACATAAACCATAGTCTCAAAATTCTAAAGAAATAAATCAAATATTTAAAATAGACATATGATTATATAATATTTATTAAACCTTAAATACCTTTGAAACACCTCCATGTGCCTTAGACATTCCAACATAGGCTCTAAGCACTGAAATCAATTTTCTCAAAATGACCACTCAGACTAGTCATATACAGCCAAAATATAGTCAAGATAGTTTGAATCTCCACAACTAAATATGGGAAACATAAGATATACAATACCTCTAATGAAAATTTGAGACTTCCTTGACATATTAATATTCATTTGTTTCCTCATAACAGCTTCAACTTACCTCTGTAAAATGGTCACTCAAATTGCTAGTGTATTCAATAAACATAGTCAACTTATAAGCCTTTGTTCATATTGAATATGGATTGGTCAAACCTATATAATAAAAATATACGGTACTCATATATTATATAACAATATTAAATAGCTATCTCATCTTGAAACATCAAAATACCATTAATAAATCTTTAATTACCCTTCTCAGGTTACTTGCAAAACATGGTAAAACACAGTCAAATTTGGAGCTCAATATATTTGATTATAAAAATAGTAAAAAATTATAACCAATATATATAAATTAGCCTTTAATTAATATTCATTTTTTATATTTAAACCATCAATAAATTAATCCTAGATCAAAATATATAAGCAAAATACTGAGCACTAATTTATGTTTTTATTAATTTAAATGCCAATGGTCAATGATTAATGCAAAATAATCTAAAGACATGTATTCATATAGTGCCCTCACATAGCTTGATAAAATTAATTCCATAAATATCCTTTAAATACTCCTAAATTTAAATTTCATTACTCACTATTGATATTACATCCTCGCTTTGTAGATCAAGCCACTTGGCAACCCCATGTGCCCTCTACATATCCTGCAGTCAGTCTCTAATGAACTCCCACCACTTGGAATACTTGCATGCCTATTGAACATTATATTTAATTTTTGAATAATGTGAACCATTTATATTCCTCTTCATGGTTTAATACACTCCATCAATCTTGATTTGCTGCTCAAACTCCATGAATGTCACACATGTCTTCATTGCATTCATTCTCAGGATCTTTGACTAATAGACTTCATGCTCACCATTGATATCTATTTGAAAAGTATAATTATCACCATTATATCCTTATATTTTCATATTAATCACTCACCATATATATTCATAACCCTATTAAGCTCTCACCATAGATCTTTGATATCCAAAAATTGGCTAATTATGGGAACTTAGTGAACTCTATCCGAGAAGACAACTTTGCACATTAATAACTTTTGGCACACATATCTTCATGACCTAAAAATTTGAAAACATGATCTCCTCTCATAGGGTAGTCCATAAATATATCAGGATGGTCTTAAAACCTTCACACATGTGAATGCTGATGTCATCAATCTATGTACTCAACCTTATTTGTCGAGATGACTACTTAAACCTAAACCTTCATATGACTACTCTGATGAATTATTTTCATTTACACAAGAAATATAAGAACTCAAAGAACTAGAAACACTCCATAGGATATTTGAAACATGACCATACCATCAATAACATCCACCATCTACCTATCCAAGTCAAACACTAAAGAACTATACAATAACACTGAATCACACTTCGTCATTGTCATTGTAGCACACATAACACTCATCAACATCATTGGTCACCTTGGAGACATCATTTAAAAACCTACAACAATCTCCCCCTTTGTCATTTATGTCAACACTAATACAAAGCTTATGCTCAGATTTTGTCTCACTCATTAAGTACTTTTTCCCCCTTTAACATAATGATAAAGTGGGATTAACTTCTGATCCTATGGAGTTTAAAATACTTCAATGACCAATATTAGGAAAGGACCAAATATAAGATATGATAAAAACTCCCCCTAACATTTTGCATACCTCTTCTTACCTTGAGCTTCTCAAACATGCTCCATGACTACACTCTTCTTTGATCAAACTCTGAAAAACATATAAGAGCAACAAAAAATTCTTGAAATCACCTTAAAAACATTAAGAGGGACTCCCCCTTACATTATTCACACCTATTCAAGCCTCTCTAACTATATGAGTTAGCTCCCCCTAAATCCATGCTCTATTTGAAAAACATCTTCAACAAGTCTTTTCAGTGAACTAGGTCTACCAACAACTCTTCAACACTATCCACATTTAGTCAATATCCTTATGAAACCACTAATAGATCTCATATATTCATTAGATAAACTTAAAAAACTTAAGTAAAGATGAGTAAATCTCATCTGGATCTGAAAACAATTGCTCTTTAATCTCTACAACCCATCATGGTTTAGAACCTTTTCAAAGCACTCTCATGGAACTATCTCATCTTTAGAACACTGTGAAATCCATGATAGAAAAAATTTTTCATATAAAAAGCTCTAAGACCTTATTCATGATACCAAAAATATGAAAAAACATTCTCCTCATAATCTATACCAACCTTTCCTTCAGTTTTCATCATTTTGACCAATCTATTTAAGCAATAGAAATTGACAAGTTCTTACCTTCAGATCCAAAAAACCTAAACACACCTTGAGCATACTAGAACAATAACAACACACATTTATTATGAAAATATAAATTATTTAAAAATCTCCATCATAACACTTTAAAGTAGTTACATAAATCTCAGTTCTCCCCCTTAAGCAAGCACATCTTCTCATGACCTTTTTTGTCCTATAATATCAACCAAAACTCAACTAGCATCCACTATGCTTCCTTTTGATGAAAAGTGTCTCTTTTAAGCTTAGAGAGAGACACCCCTAACCCATAATGTCCTAGAACAATGTGAAACTAAGAGTGAGCCAAAACTCATATTCTCTCCTTGGATAAATTAAACTGATTCTTCTTCTTCTTCTTCTTTTGCTTGATTGAATCAACTTTTTTATCTTCTTTATCAATTTCCTTTTCTTCTAGGATGGTATTGATAATACATGGAGAAAATAAAGATTCTTGGCATACCTTTTCACTTGAAGTATCAGTCTCACACTTCAAAGTATCAACACTTGACATTGTCAATTGATATTATTTATAGGAAACTTGCTCAACAACATCAAATTGTTTACTTAAGTTTGCAGATACCTTAGGATAAGTTTCAACTACCTTGGTATCTTTAGTGAGATTTTTATCTCTATTATTAACATGAATAGATAATCATTACCCTTGGCATTCTTCAACCTATGTAGCATCTTCTACCATGGCAAATAATCCACTTGGACTTGTAGACTGATAATGGCACATACTTTCCATTTTTAGTTTCCATATGTTAACTTTCCTTCTATGTTGAAATATAAGAGCCTAAAATGACTTATTCTAACTTGATGTCCTTTGTTTGCATAACTTAGTTATGTGATCAATTCCTAGACAATTGTATCAAACCACTCTTCTTGATGGAAAATCAACTTATGTTACCTTGTTAGGATAAAATATTGCAATGTGTCCTATGTAATGACAACTATAGTACTCACTTTGACTCACACCACTTGATTGATGATCCCATTCATGGGTCTAAGAAAATTAATTCCTGGAAGGTCTTCTACACTCTCTAACCTTATGACCAAATTGATTACAAGTGTAGCAGTAACAATTAAATTTTACATACCTCATTTCATTTAGTTATCTAATTTGATTTGTCTTCCTTCTGTTATCAACTTCATTTCTTGACTAATTATTGATATTCAAATTCTGATTTTTATTGTTCATAAAGGTCTTCAAGTCTTCATGAGTAGTATTATTTTGTTATTCTATGTATCCAAGGCCAATTCTATCACTTGTATATTTTTGACTACTCAGAATGTTATCTATATCAATTGATCCCTTTTCAAACTTCACAAATGACTTCAATTGACTTGAAGTATTTTTAAAATAATATATTAAAGAACCAACTTAGTTACATACCTTAAACATTCAAATTCTTTGGACTTGAAGTTTGCATTCAAAATCTCTAACTGATCATTAAGAAGCTTGAATAGATTTTTATAAACTTTGAAGTCTTCATCTATTCTTGCCTCAAACATACTAAATTGCTCCTCATAGTCATTTATTTGAGACTTCAACTTCTTGGTTTTATTCTTCTCAATATTCATATTTTCAAGGGCATTCATCAACTCAATCTCATAATTTACCTTGTCTTCTTCATCATTTGTATCACCTAAACCACCTCTAAACCATGTATATTCTTCTTGGTATGAGCAAATACCTTCTTCAACCATGAAGAGAGATTCATATTCAATAGGACCATTATTTTCATGATCATTATTATAATCACTACCATAATTATCATTAGATGAGATCTAATATCCCTTAGTTTAGAGACTCTTATTGTCCTTGTAAAACTTCTTTTGGCCATTATACCTTTTAAAACTGTTCTTGCTCTTATCAGACCTAAATTTATTCTTGTCATTATCATGATCTTATTCATGTTCTTAATTATCATTTACCTTATGCTTATGAGTACACTTGTTGAAAATTGACCTATTTCTCTACAATTGAAACATTTGAAGGGAAGTTTACCCTTAAACTTTCCTGAACCTATTTTTAGTTTTATTATTAATAGAGCTATTAGTTAATCATCATCAATATTAGAAATCTCATCATCCTTGGCCTTCTTACCTTATAAATTCTTCTTTAGCTTATTTTCTACATTGAAAGTTATTTTTTTATTGGTATTTTGTTCTCATTAACTCTCATCTCATAGGAAAAAAACAATTCCATATAATTCATCCATCTTTATTTTGGTGAGATCATGACTTTATTCTATAGCATAAACTTTTGAATCAAACTCAAAAGTGAGAGACCTTAATACCTTTTTCACTATAGTGCCTTATTTTATAACCTTCACTACCTCATCAAATCTTAGAAGATAGGAAGCATTAGTATCCTCTTCCTTCATTTTAAGGCTTTCAAATTACCTTCAGTAGGTTTATAGTTTGGCCAACTTAACTTTTGAATCTCCTTCATAGATTATCTGTAATTTTTCCCAAATATCCTTGGTAGACTTGCAATGGATTACCTTGGTGAACTTAGCCTCTGAAAGACCACAAATGATAGCATTCATAACTTTGGAATTGTTTTCACTTAGCTTCTTGTCTACAATACTAGTTGGAGGAGTAGGTGGCATGAAATAACCATCCAAAATAGATTTCCAAGTGTCAAATCCCAATGACATGATGTAGGTCTTAATTCTTGCATGCCATAAATCATAATTTGATCCATTTAACAATGGATATTTCTTAATAGAGAAACCTTGATAACTTGTCATTGTACTTAAGATTACCTTCAAGTGGTTAAACTTGTATAGAAGGTCTCACTTTATTACCAATTATTAGAGGTAAAATTAATGAGAGGGGGAATGAATTAGTGATGAAAGATAATCTAATTCAATTCCTAACTCTTAAACATTCAACTCATACAATCATGATCTATACAAATTAACCATTATAATGAACAAGGAAGATATAACAAGATCAAGCACATAACACGAGATATATGTGGGAAAACCTATTAGGGGATAAAACCCACTAAACCCTGTAAGTTATAATACAATCCTATAATAAAAAGATTCAAATTTATACTAGCACCAAATAATCGAGGAACACCCATCCCTTAGTTTAGTGAGACACCCATCCCCTAAGGAGGAACCAAACCTTTAGGCAACCAAACACCAACCCAGATACCTTGATCTAATATCCACTTCTAATCTGATGTCTTCTATACCTAATGATGGAATTATCTTACTTAAATTCTTTCTCTTTTACACTCTCACAAAATTTCACACTAAATCTATACATCCAAAACACCCTTTTAGATCACTATCAAATAGCCTTTAGGTCTTACTCATTCAATCTACCTCTTCTAGGATTATTAGGTTCAATGACCTATGTGTTCACCTTCATCAACTTGATAAAAAAACATGACTAATCATATATTCTCTCTAATGGTCCTCACTGACATATACCTTACTTTCAAAGGTTTTCTCCTTTGCTTGCTTGGCTCCATGCTCTCTCAACTCCACTTTAAATAGGCCAATTATGCCTAGAATTTATACCATACACTCATCTAACCCATCTTATTCTACCTTTGAAATATATATTAATACATGTTACACGTAATAACCCCACACTCATTAGGTTTAACATTATTCCTTAAGACTCAAATCATCCATTAGGCCTTAATGAGACCCAAAATAATCAGGCCTTCACATCCACACATTACTTTTATAACCTCTTGGAGCACCTTCAGCTTCCACCAATGCTTAGAACATATCAAAAATATCTCCAATAGACCCTTGATAAGTCCCTCATGGGTCCATGCCACTTGGAACACCAACTCAACACTTGAACCTACCAATTAGGTCTCCTTGCTATTTAGGCCTTCAAACATATAAAACATAGTCTCAAACATTTGAAGAAATAACTCAAATTTTTCACATAGTCATATGATTAGATCACATAGGTGAAACCTAGGACCTATAAACACATCCTTGTGACTTAGACATTCCAACATAGGCTCTAAACACTCAAATCAACTCTCTCAAAATGACCACTTAGACTGGTCATATACAGTCAAAATATAGTCAAGCTATTTTGAATCTCCACAATTTAATATGGGTAACATAAGATATATATTACCTTGTCATGAAAATTTAAGAATTTTTTGACATCTTCATAATATTTTTTTTCCTTCAAATATTCTCAAAACACCTTCAAATTACCTCTACAAGATGGTCACTCAAACTACTAGTGTATTCAATAAACATAGTCAACTTCTAAGCCTTTGTTCATACTGATTATGGATTGGTAAAACCTCCATAATACAAAAATATGGTACTCATAGGGTATATAACACTATTAAATAATTATCTCATCTTGAAACATTAAAATGCCACCAATAAATCTTCAATTACCCTTCTCAAGTTACTTATAGAACATGGTCAAACACACATTCAACTTTGGAGCTCAATATATTTGACTGTATAGATATTCAAACCTTATAACGAATGTATCTAGATGTTCCTTAAAGTATTATTTAACTTTTACTTTTACACCATCAATAAATTCATCCTAGATCAAAATATATAAGCAAAATATTGATTACTAGTTTATCCTTTTGCTAATTCAAATGCCAATGATCATTGGTTAATGCAAAATCATTTGAAAACATGTGTATTCATCTCATATCCTTGCATAACTTGATAAAAAACACTATTATCTCCTTGTGAGCCTTATTAATTTAACTTTCATCTCTCATCATTGATCTTAGATCCTCACTTCTGAGATCAAGCCACTTGGTATCCCTACATGCCGTCTGTGTACCCTGTAGTCAATCTCCAATGAACTTCTGCCACTTGGAATCCTTGCATGCCTATTGAGAATTATATTTAATTATTGAATAATTAACACCATTAATCTTCCTCTTCATGATTAAACATGCTTTTTTGATATTTATCTACTAATCAAACTTCGTGAATGTGACACATGTCTTCATCACATTCATTCTTAGTATTTTTGACTAATAGACTTCATACTCACCATTGATCTCTGTCTGACAAGTATAAAAATCTTTATTAGATACTTACCTATTTATATTAATTTCCTATCATATATCTTCATCTCCCAATTAAATGCTCACTGTAAATCTTTGATATCATAAAATTGTCTAAGTATGGGAACTTAGTGAACTCTATCTGAGAAGCCAACTTTACACCTTAATAAAATTTTCCACACATATACTCATGACCTAAAAATTATACCACATGATATAATATCATAGGGTAATCCATAAATATATCAATATACTCTTTAAACCTTCACATGTGTGTATTTTTATGTCATCAATCTGCTCACATAGCCTTATCTGTCAAGATGACTACTTAAAATTAGACCTTCATATGACTACTCTGATTAATTACTTTCACTTCCAAAATAAATCCAAGAAATAAAAACACTCCATAAGATATATTTAACATTTCCATACCATAAATAACATCCACCATCTACCTATCTAAGTTAAACACTAGATAACTATGTAAGAACATTGAAGCACACTTTGTCATTATCATTCTAGCACACATGACACCTCATCAACATCCTTGGTCACCTTGGAGACATCATTAACAAACATCCAATAGGTAATTCAATAAATTTTGTGTTTGTATTATATTATTTTATTTCATTTGCATCATCAATGGGTTTTTTCACTTCAAGGGTTTCCCACATATATATTGTGTTCATGTGTTTCATGCTCTTATGGATTGATGTTTATGCTTGCTAAGATGTAAATGCTTGTCTAAATGATATATTATTTATTAATTAATATTTTTAAATAAATATTTTGAATATTTATTCACCTACCCTCTCAATCATTTTACTTCTAAAATCCTACTCATTCTCCCAACTTTAGCTAGGTCTATTTATATAAAGACAAGGCAATGTTCAAGAGTGGTGTTTTGTCACTTATAACCAATCATATTATCTTGTTTTAAAACTATTATAGTCTACCAACATGTTATAATTTACATTGTACCTTCTCTTATGATGAAGTTTTAACCTATCTTTCATTGTAACATATTCCTTTATAATTTTTTTCTATAGGTGCAACCCCATCATTCTATGCTCATTTTCATGACCTTTATATTTTTCACCTCCTTTTGGGATCACCAAGGTCAGTTTAAATATTAAAATATTTTCTAAGGTATAATTCTAGATTCTATAAAAATATTGGTTTCTAATCTCTTTTAGTTAGTGGATAAGCTTAATCCCTCTTATGTTAGTCATATTTATCACCCATAATTTGTTTTTATAAATCTATATAGAGGAGAATGATAGAACAATCTAAGAGCAAAATACCATGACATCATAATAAAAAGTAAAAATATCTACTAAAATTTAGATCACACTAAAAAGTGTGATTTTAATTATGGAATAACCCCTATTTTAGTATAATCTCAAACTACACAATTGGTCTCATGATAGAGCCATGGTCCACTGGGTACAATAGGTTGGTAGATGAGGGTAAGAGGTATCTCATTTATATATTATATTCTAGTTCCACCTATTTTCTCACATAATTATATAATCATATTAGTAGACTCATGATTCTATAAGGGGTATTGAAGAGTGGGTAAAATGTTGTGTCAAGGTAGGATCCTTTTATTTTAATGTTCTAGCCTTCATGGGATGATCTTTATACTTCACTAGTTAGCCCAACCTTTACACTTGCTAGGTGGGGTTATTTAGGGCCATTAATGTTGGAAAATTTAAGTCTTGCCAGCATGATTAGAGTGCCTTTTTTATGATAAATACCAAATTTTTTCATTAGTGACAATCTTTTCTTCCTTCTCCTAATATTCCCCCTTTATAGGTAGTTTTTTTTTTCTAAATCTCTCCAATCTTCTTTATTTCTTATTATTCATTTTTTCCAAACATGTTAGCATTTTAAAAACATTGAAATTTTCCATTTTTTAATATAATTTGCATATTTGAGTTATTATGAGATGCTCTCATAGTCATTGGCTTATATTCCCAAGATTTATCTTAGATATATTTGGGATCTTGAGTTTTCTATTCACTTTTTATAGGCCATCTTGTCTCATTTTTCCCTTTAATGCTTTCATGTTTCACATTTTTGCAATCCATTTGGTCACATTTATATTTTATGTATTTGTCATCTTTTTCCTTAGGGGTTTCAATCCTAATTTAGCTTTAGTGTTTTACTTTGTCAAATTTACCTTATTATCATCTACTTCCTTGGATTATTTGGTTTCAATTTATCCTTATCAATCTTAGCTTTCTAATCTTTCAATGTTTTACAATCTTCTCTTGAAAGGTTTTCATTTAATACCATTCATTGAATATGTTATTTACACACATATTTTTTTTATTTAATTTTTTAGCCTTGTATCTTCAGGGTTTCCAAGTATAATTACTGCACATGCTATGTTTATTTCTATGGTATTTACATGTATCATTTATGCAAAAAGGTAAATTGATGTATGTACATGCTAATTTCAGTTAGTCATTTATCAATAATTCTTTAAACATTTCCATTGTTATTTCATGTTTATATGTATATTTTCCTAAACACCATCTCATATTACACTATTGTGACATGTGATGAGCTTTGTGTGAGGCATATGTATACACCTAATATTTTTAATCTTTATAACTTTATTAAAAAATTATCTTTAAGAAATCATCAACACATCAATCTCACTTAGTGAAAATCCTAAGAAGTGCACTATGAAAAAGGTGGGGTTAACTTGTGGTACATTGTGAGAAATGTTTTCTCACTAGTTTATCATACCTTCACTACTATAAATATGACCTCTTATGCATGTCTTTCCTTCTCTATCTCCTTTATATCCAATTATGATATCCACCTTATATTTATACTATATTGACATGGAAAATAGTCTTTTTCCCCTATTTTTCATGTAATCTATCAGATTGGATATTAAAATTCTAAGTTCATCTTTATATTTCCTAATGTATCATCTTAGATAATATAGTTCTAAGTCAACCAACACCTATTTGACTATATCAGACTAGTCAATACTATTGGATTATAATTTTAGGTGATTTATGTGTTTGGATTCATATTAATAGGGATCATAATTATCATGCACAACACTCATATACTCTAGCTTCACTCACATTTATACCCTTAAGTAGTAAAAAGAGGAGTTAGAGATTAATGTATTATTCTTGGAGGTTAATTCTTGCTCAAGGTATTTGAATATCAATAAGAGGTGTTGAACCAAGGAGGTGCCCCATAGTCTTTGGAGTCCCAAAATAAGTAAATCTAGGTCTTACTCCTCTTGGTTTTAGGCATTCATCCTAAAAAATCTCTTAAAAAGTGCCACTAGAGCCAAGGGGTGGATTGATACTATGATAAGTCAATTCAAAGGTAAGTATCTCTATCCCTATTATCTTTCCTTTATTTACTTGGTAAATAGATCTACCTTACTTATTTTTATAGTATAATGTGTGTTGTTTTCTATTAAATCCTCCTTATATAGTACATAGTGATTCAGATTGCAATTAGCTTTCTAGGATGCATGCACTACCATTATATTCCACCATCACACCATTTTATTCTTATTTACTTTAGTGTTATTGATATATTAGAGATATGTCACCCTTTTTCATTAGTTTCTTGCATGTGGTTTCCTTATTATATCCTTGATACCCTTTCATTACCATTTATTATACCATTGATTTATATTGAGACCTATCTAGACTCATAGTCCATATCTCAGGCATAGGATTTAGAAGTGGATTACCTCTACTAAATCTATGTCCACCCTAAGTATTGTTGTTATACCATCCAAGTATAAAAAATATCTATGTTATGATCTTTTTTTTGTATCCTATTATATATATAGAAATAATATTTCCATATTAGTCATCCCATCCCATGCATACAAATCTAATAAAAATAAAACCAATTATTTTACCCTATTTTTGATTTAGTGAACTTAAACAAGATAAAACTTAGGATTGTTAAATTTTTTTAATGTATTACAATAAAACACTGATTTGAATGCTAAATCTAAACTACATGAAATTTTTTAATTGATATACATATAAATGACCTAAGGGATTTACATACTTAGCTTGCTTATTTTTTGTGTGGGATTGAGATAGTATAAAGGTAATAAGAAGAATTGGAAGTAGACTATGAGTTGCTTAGTTCATGGACTAAGTTTTTAGAATCTCCTAGATAAATATGTCAATCTATAGACATTTGGTCTAGATGATAGTGTATGTACTCTACCAAATTCATATATGTAGACTACACCTCTATATTTCAACAAAGGTCATTACACCTACTTCTAATATGTCTCTATGTGTGATATTATGGGCTCGTTATGTGCACAATATCAAGAAACATGTCTCCTTATATTTAAAACTCTAGATCCACTTTCAACACTAGGTTTAGGCCTAAAAAATGAGAAGGTGGGTTGAGCTAACCTCAACCACTCCCTAATGAATGGTTGAATGTTACTTACATATCCAATACTCTGAAGGGGGAAGTCAAATATTAATTATTTCTACTTGTTACATGTATGTGAGAAATATTTCTCATTTTATGAATGAAACATGTAATCTATCTTTTGACACTTGACAATGGAAAAAATGTCTTAGCTTAGGTGTTTTAGACTTGGCTAGGGTCTACTACTTGTGACTAATTTCTAAGTTGGGAAGGTAGGGAAGTATTTTTGAATGTATAAAAGTGTATAGATGTTTATTTAATGAGTGTTACATGTGATATATCATGTAATAAGTCTATAAATACTATGCATTTATATGAGAATATTTGGGTACTTTCTTATACCATCAACAAAAAAAATTTATAGGCCAACCCACAATGATGATTTGAATTTTAAAAATTACCATTTTTTGTCACATGAATAGGTGTTTTAGAGTTTGACACTTCCAAAGTTATGAAAGTGATTGAGTCTAATGGAATAATTTGAAAGGAAATAATATTGATCTAATAATCTAAAGATAGTTTAAGTATGATAATGAGTAGGTTAGGCATAGAGTAGGGAATTCCTATAGGTGAATGATGGAAAATTTGGGAGGTTAGACCCATAAAAGGCATGTGGATAGAAGATAAGGGTGTGAAAGTTCCATTTGTGTATGGACAAGTCATGTAAGGTGAATTTAGGTCAATATAGACATTTACAAGTGTCTAAATTGGATTTTAGTATCTAAAAATGCTCCCCTTTTATTCTAGTATTTAAATGAAATATAACACTAGAGTAAAAGGATATAAACATGGACCTAAGTGTGTAAACACACTTCATATTTGGGAGAAGGATTTGAGTGTATAACTTGCTTCATGAAAACTTATAATGAACATGTAATAACTAATGTTTTCCATATAATAAATGAAATGTAAAATGAAATTGAAACTTTTTAAATTTAAAGAGTAAGGAATACACCTATAAGTAGGTGAATCATGTTTCCTTGTGACTTACTAGAGATGATGATTCCTAATGAAACATTAGAGAATTGGGATTTGTTTAACCCTAAAATATAGATTGGGTAATATAAGGTTAAAGAGGTAGATATATCCTAGGGCACAAGGGTGGTAAAATATCTCTATAACAGGCCAATTAATTTATAAAATTTAGATAAAATAAAAAATAAATTTATTATGTTGAGACATGCTTAAAATGTTAAGTATAATTATGATAGATATTAAAATGATAATTATAATAAGATAGTTAGTTCTAATGCTAATACATATCTAGAAATGGAACATGTAGAAAATAGACTAGATATAGATTCTAGATTAGTCCCTTAATTCTATAAATTATACTTTTTTAGTTACATACACTTTCATCAACTTGGGATGGTTATATTAATAATACTATTTAACTCAGATGTAGGTGTCTAATATGGAATACCTATTTAAACTAGATGTGACCACCTAGATGCTTCTAGGTTCTATGTGACCTTTACTTTGGTGCATTCGGATCTAGGTCATGGACTGTCACTCCTTGTCAAATGAGAAAACCCTAGCTCTTTATCTTCTTAGTGGTTATGGGAAAATGGGTTAGTGGGTACATGGTGTTGAGCTACCCCAAAGTATTGTATATAAATGAGTGATGCCTACGTAACCAATACTCTGAAGACAACCTCAAACTTATGTATTTATCCCTTATGTGTTTTCTTATCTACACATAAGGATACAATATGTGATAAGCAAGTATAATAATGACCTAGCTTGTAACTTGAAAAATGTGGTTCATGGGATGCTCCTTAAGTACTTCAAACTTGTATATGTGTTGTTTCTATGATTGATATGGAAATAGGAGAAAATAGGGAAGCTTTGCTTGCTTGATTTTTTGATTGACTGCCTTTAGTAAATTACTTTGTGACTTCTTTGGTTTATGTTATGTCTATGCTAGGTGAGGAATGAACAAGGGTTAATATTATATATATATACCAATCCATTTGGATAATATATTGTATTAAATCACTTTGGATGACCTTTAGGATATATTTTATTTGTAAATTAGAATACTTTAGGTAATTGGACAATTACATTGAAATAAGACACTTGCATCGATGTAGGTGTCTGACTAGGATGTAAGTGTTTGAGCAGTAGCAGTTGAAAAATAGGTGCAAGTTGAAAAAATTCAAATATAAAAGATAAGTAGGTTTATAAAATTTTGAGTATGATAGAAGGTTTGAGTCATCCAAATAATATTGGTTAGACTAAGAGATAAGAAATGAACACATAGAGATAGTGTATGTGAGCTTTTTAGAAGTGAGAAAGGTCTATAAGTTGAAGGTACATCCATTATATGCATTTTTCAAGTGTACAATATTGAGGTGCTATATAATTTATAAATAGTGTCTATATTCCCCTCCCCCTTTAATTTAGTACTAAAATTGCTAGTTTAAATAAAAAGGAATGTGTGCTTACGTGTGTATAACACACCTTGCCTTTGCTTGAGTCTGACTTGAGTGATTTTTGGTGACTGACCTATAACCAAGAGCATGTTACAATATATAATCAATGCATATAATCTAAAATTCAAAACATTAAAATTGAAAGAGAGTAAGGTTTAGGAGTACATTTGTGTATCGATGCAACCACCTTTCCTTTTGATAATTTTATTTGAAGATATGTATCATTATGAATTATTAGAGTTATGATTATGAAAAATATAAAATTTAAAAATTACACATATCTATATAGTTAGAGAGATATTGGAGGACACATGATTCCAACCTTGGAAAAAATGTGAGTTACCAACCAAAAATTGAGATTAAATCAATCTTGCAACCCAATCATACTTATAACCTAATGAGCATGAGTGAACCAAGTCAACTCACACCATCAATCTTTGTGAGGATGGATGATGTAATAAATTATAACATATGAAATTGGTAAGATTTAGTGATTTAATCATCTTAATAATACCAAAAATGAACCAGCTATTATAGTATATTGGCTAAATATAATATATATAAGTCCAACCTATTGGGCGATGACAGTCCATAAAAGTGTTTGAAATCTAAAACTAGTTTTTATTTTGTAATTTAAGTGCCCTTTGCATAACATATGCACCTTATATATGTCTCATGCTGAAATTGTGTATAAAAATGGTACAAATATATATAATTCTACCACAAATGTTTATCTAAATCATATAACTATGAATTTGTCTACTTTGGAATTTAAACAAGTGTGGAGGACATGGTAATCATAACATTACCTCACTATATATGGAGATATCTAAAAACTAATATAAGTGCCAATGTGTAGGACATGTTCTAAAACATGCCTCCACTATAATATGAGTATGATGAATATTGAATAAGTATAGACAACACATTTAAAAAACATTCCCCTTATATCATATGAATCTATGAACTATTGTAAGTGTGGATAACATGTTTCCAAAACATTCCTCCATTATATATTTGAATCTGACAAAGAATATGAAATCCATGACTTTATGACATGCCCCCATTAATATGCCCCATTTTAAGATAAGGGGAAGTAGTAATTAGTAGTTACCTTACATCAAAAGGATAAGATAACCACATGAACTATGAATGTACCATGTAGCATATATAAAGAACATGTCTAGGTAGATATATCATTGAAACATGAATAATGTGATCACATCAAGTCCTAAAATGCATGATATAGATCATGCCAACATCTAGATATTAATAATACAATATTAACAAGCAACCAAGCCACATAAAATATCTCTCAAAATTAATTCAAAGGATAATGGTCCAATGAGACCTCAAATGAGGGGCATGTTCAAATGCCACACAATCTATGGGACATGACTTAATCAAATGTTCACAAAATCAAGAATGATATATTAAAATGCCAACATACAACAAGTAATGACATATGAAAATGTAAAATAGGTAAACAAAGGCACAATGACCATAAATAATAGAGCATATTAAATTTTTAAACAAACAAGATAATAGTAAGGAAAGACACTCAAGTAAGTGCATGAATGAAATCATAAGCAACCAACATAAACATAACATACTAGTCTAAGGATCATATGTGTTAGCAAAAAACGTCAAGTATATATCATATCATGTACACTACAAAATATATAAGCATGTATAAAGGTATGCATAGTACCTAAGCTCAAACATGATAATGTAAAATGACCATAGAATGATATATCCTAGATGTATCATGATCAAATAAGTGGATGCTACCAATGCCCATATGACATGAGTAGACGGAAGGCCCAACTTATAAAAGTGCATAGATCATGTTTCTATGTAGTCCTGAATCACACTCAAATGATGTGTGAAATACATGTATATATATAAAATATTAATTCACCATCTACCAACATGGAACCAACAACATATATGTCAAGGAACTAATATAACATGTAAAGACTGAATGTATTTTTATATTTTTGAAGTTTTTTGATTTTTTGGATATTTTTGAAATATTTGAAACTAGAGAATCTACCCTATGACCTCATTTAATATATTCTCATAGGTATATGTCCATAGTTAATTGGTGCCATAAACTAGTGATAGTGCCAAAGAGCATGCATGTGTACAATATTTGTCACTATAGTATATGTGATGTTCTGAGTATATATAATAAGAATCTATGGTCAATAAGAAATAGTAGTATTAGGGGTTCATGAAACCCATTGCTATATGGTTTATGGTTTCTTCAAAACAAAATTGATAAGAACATGTGTAAGTGCTCTAGATATCTGAATATAGTGTGTAGTAGATGAGGATTCCATAGAACCCACTGTGGATCTTTGATGCAATGGTATATCAAGTGTTGGCTACTTGGTAAAGGGGATTGCCTATTTCTTACCATTTTATGTAATATTAACCTTAGGAGGTTTGATGATTAATTTCCTAGGTATAATGTTTTGTTAGTCAAGAGGATATTCATATGGAATTCCATAAATTATAATTACCAAATTGGCATAAATGTATTTAACACACCCATGTACTATAAAGGGTACCAATCAAAGTCTATATATCCAAGGTCATACCAATAACATATAAAAGACACATGTAGAAGGTATAATTAAGAATGCAGTAACCACATGTGTGAGACCTACCTATAAAGTTAATTCAATATCACTAAAAATTGGTTGTGGGGTCCTATCAAATGCTCTAACTAATCTAGTCAAGGATGTAAACCATAATTTTTATAACCTAGATGTGTAAGTAATGTCATGGTATAAAAATTCTCACTTAGAACATTATCGATCATAACACGATGTATAGGGTGGTAATCAAGGTATGCTTGAATGAAGATCTGAGTCATCATCCCTAGTCTCACTATAATCAAAAGTGATGGAGGGTTTATAAACTATAGGAGGTGTATGCCACGTATAATTACACATAATCCCATCCAATGGGTGATCATAATGTGATGGAGGAGGATGTGAATTATATGCCATTTATACTTCTAACTCTTTCTTAGGACAGTCTTGCAAAGAATTGTTAAATATTTTTTGCTTCAGTGATCACTAGGTTGTGAACCTAATTTCTTTGGAGGATCATCAAATGTAATATATTAATCATCAATGAGGCCTTCGATATTATGATTCAAGGTAAAAATCTATTCATAGAATGCCCAAGGCCTTGGTGATAGTCACAATAAGAATTCACATCATACCCTTTGGTTAAAGGTCTAATCATATCAAACTCTATAATATGAGGGAGAGATATGAGGTGACACTCAACAATCTATGTGAGTAATGAAGTGTTAGACTCAGGTAAGCATGCAAACTATCTCCATGGTGGATTGGATATCATAAGTCAATTAGGTTATTATGACACTAGATTAATTATGGTGGTTATTTCCTTTTTTAGACTTAGGAGGTTTAACCTTATAGCTTAGTTTGATAGTAAACTTGGTATTATATGTAGATGTAATTAGTGTGTTTGATACATATTTAAGTTTATTCATTGAGATACACTTAATTTCATAGTCCCAAACAACATGGAATAAATACCAAAAGATTTGAACTTTTTGAATACAATGGAATAATGTAAAGGATCAAGTAAAATTTTCTTGAAAATATATTGAAGCTCTTTATCTACCATAGGATTGGCCATTTTATCCAACATTGTCTTGTACCTCAAGACATACTCATTAATAGGTTCATTGGCTCTTTGTTTTATCTTTGAAATTTGGGCATAGGAAAACTTTTAAGTAATGTTAATAGATAAGTGTGCCAAAAAAGAATTTTCAATAGGTTTATATTTGTTTACTAATTGGGTTGGTAAATCATAGAACCACCTCAAAGCATAATCTTTGAGGCTCCTTAGAAATAATTTGATCAAAATTTTATCATTGGCGGTATAATCAAGGCATACCACAAATAAGGATTGAAGATGTTGTTCAAGACCACCCTTGCGATCATAAAAATGACTTAGGTATAAAAAAACTAGTTGGACAGAGGTGAATAGATATCTTAGATGCAAGAGGATTATGCAACACATCTTATGAAGTAATATCATGAAGATAATTTAAAGCCTTTTGTTCAATATTTGTGACCTTATCCTCTAAGGTCTATATAAATTAAAGAGTATTTTATACTATATACCCATTGGATTTAGATTAACAAGCTGAGTTATCACCAAAGGGGAAATAAACATGGTTTGAGTGGTAATAGGTAGTGAAACCAATATTTGGGTTGAAGCATTCAATAATCTCATGGTAGATGTAGTAATAGTATTATCAAGAAATAAAGTTTGAAAGACATAATCCATGCCTCCACTAGGTGTATGGAGATTGATTTGTGTGGAATTATTTTTAGTACCCACTATGGACTCACCATCACTAGGTGAGGAAACCTTAGCCTTGTCATGCTTATTGATTTCACCTCTTGTAACATATAAAAATGCATCCATTAATTTCTTGTCATTATTGAGATGAGTGATCAATGATTATTTATATTCCATTTAAAATTGAGTTTTTTAATTACTATTTTCCATTTCTTAAATTGAAAATTACAAAATTTGACCAAGAAATTGAAACCCTAAGACACAATTTTTTTTGTATTCACATGAATCAGGTTTACCAAATGCTTAAACCTAAAATTTAGATTGGGGAATCTAGGGTTAAATGGGTAGATATAGCCTAGGGCATAAAGGTGGTAAACTATCTCTATAATAGGCCAATTAATTTACAAAACTTAGACAAAATGTATACTGGATTTATTATGCTGAGATATGCTAAAAATAGAAATTATAGTTATGTTAGATATTGCAATGATAATTAAAAAAAGATACTTATCTAGTTTTGATGTTAATAAAGACTTGGAACTAGAATAGGTAGAAATTAGATTGGATCTAGATTTTTGATAAGTCACATAATTCTATAAATTATACTTCTATATCCATGGACACTTACATCGAACTGGTTTGGTTGCATCGATGTTAATATATAAATTAGATGTAGATGCCTAGTAAAAAATACCTATTGAAACTAGATGTGACCACTTGGGTAATTTTGGGTCCTACATCACTTCACTATAGTGCATTTAGACTCAGTCATGGACTATCACTCATTGTCAAATGAGAAAACCCTAGTTCTTCATCTTCATAGTGGCTATGGAAAAAATGGGTTAGTTAGCACATGGTGTCGAGCTACACCAAAGACCCCTCTACCAATGAGAATTACCTACATAACCAATAATCATAAGAGGGCCTTAGACTTATGTATTTCTCCCTTATATGTTGGCTTATCATAAGGATGCAATGTGTGATAATCAAGTAAAATAGTGATCTAGCTTATAACTTGGAAAACATGACTCATGGGATGCTCCTTTAGTAATTTAGACTATATGTGTGTTATCCCCATGACTGAGATAGTAATAGAATAAAATAGGGAATATTTTATCACTTAAGGGCTTGATATAGTGCCTTTGGTGAATTACCTTGTGAATTCTCTGGTATGTACTAGGTGAGGAATAAATGAGGGGTAATCTTATATATACCAATCCATTTGGAGAATATCTTGTGTTAAAGCACTTAGGCCAAACTTTAGGATATGTTTCATTTATAAATTATATGAATTTAGGGAAATTGGAACTTTCATTGGAATAT
>JARHVA010003627.1:1722500-1852500 GCA_037957365.1 Torreya grandis | reverse complement strand
ATTTATCACATATATGGTTGATGGCATATTATTTACATACACAAATGCACTTCACAATATATGAGTCCAATGTAGGACATATAGGTTACACATAGACATGTAGATGTTAGAATTTACTCTAGCCATTAACCATGCTAATACTGGGGGCATCTTATTCCACATGTTTCACTATTACAAGTTATATATTTTTATAAAATTCTATTATGTTGAGCTTTCTAGATTGCTAACACATGTATTGGTAGTTACTCATATCCTACATGGTGCTACATGGATATGCTTTTATATTATGATGTGACATTGATACATATGAATGGTGTAGGATAGCCTTTACTTTTTCTATGCTCCATTGATATTGTTACTCTCTTACATGATAGGGTACTTTATGCTTGTAAATTACATGTGACCCCTGGGCCTTGTTTGATGCAACATTTTTATGTTCCTTATGTTTAACTCTTCTTAATTTAAGATGTCTTAAAATAATCAATATTAATATATAGCATGATACACAATTTACAAAAAAAATAAAATTGCTAAAAATAGTAAAAGTCCCAAGGATGTGAAAACCTCCCTAAAATAGAAATATACATGATTGTGTAAGCTTAATGTAATAGGAAACTATGTGACATTGACCAATAGTCAGAGTTATGCTAAAATAATAATTCATAGTTTGTTGGGTCTATGGGAGGTAGACAAGGGTGCATTGTGGCCACATCTAGATACTACGACCATATCTAGATATTATGATCATGTCCTGGTTGAATATATTCCTAATTTTAAGATTTGGATCTGTGTGATAACCTACAAGGTTTTACTATTGATATTGATGTTTTTTGTTATCACATGGAAGACCTAAAAATTATAAAACCTAGATCTTGCACATGCATGTTTACATTAGTATTAATTAGCAAAAAAATTATCTCTAATTTGAAATGTAAAATATTAAAATATGATATAATAAGTTAAATAATACAAAATATAGTAATTAAAAATATCTATAGAATTACATAAGTCATAAATTGCTAAAAATAGAACTAGGTTTAGGGTAAGAAAGTTATCCTTATAAACTGATTTATTTCAAACTATGCTAATCATTTACTGATTGCGACTATTTTTAACTATCTATAAGAACCTAAAAACATATATTTAATTGAAAATAAATATATACTATATATATGGACAAGGACATAGAATATGGACAAGGTCATAGTGTGTCACTGTATGCTATTATGGCTTTGTCAAGATAGATTGTGTACTAGATCTAAAAATCTAGGTTTGTTCACCTTTGTTTATATAATACCTAATTTGGATGAACTAAAAAATCAAAACCATATCCTACAAAATTACACAAAATAATATTGAATTTAAAAGGGGGAAAAAGTGGGGAAGTGGGATATGGCTAAGCTATCCTTAGAAAACCACCTGTTGATTGAGTGGTACCTACATAATTTAAGTGGACCTCAGGGTTATGTAGTTCTCCCTTTAGGGAAGATTATATGGATGAAACTAGAAAAAAACTATTAGAATAATTGATAAATGAATGTCCTCAACTTGTAAGGAAATAATGTTAACCTGGCTAATGATTGTAATATTGCAACATAATTATAGTAGGTCTCTTTGCTGAATAGATAAATGCTTTTGAAATTGCCTTTGTAAGAGAGTGCTAGATAGAGTAATTGAGGGGGTTTGAGATGTGAGCAGTGATGTGATTTTATAGGTGATTCTTTCAAAATTTTTGATAACTAGACTATTGGTTTACACAAGAGAGCCATTATGATGTGTGTCATTTTGAATAGATGACCATTAGAGTATTGTGGATAAAGTCACACTATAGGATAAGGATATAGTGCATCCTTTTTTAATAGTTTGATTTTTTATAGAAGGGATAAAGGATTCAAAAACTAAAGTGATAATGAATTGCATGTTGAATATGGATGATAAGGACTAAATAGGGAAGTCTTGGAGATATGTACAATAATTATGAGACTTTAAAGCCTTCCTTAAAGGTTGTGGATTACAATAATAAAAAAATGACTAAGCAAGGTAAAGATGTCAAGGAAAATCATTATCAAGGAATTATTGATTAAATTTTAGTGTCTACATTCCCCATATTATAGTGATGCCTAAAATTACTAAAGTAAATGAAATGTGATACCCATGTGTGTATACATACTTTGTCTTTGTCATGGATATGTGCACACCCCCTTATTGAGGCATATGGATAAGCGATAAATATGTGTTGAATTGAGAGTGACCAAGTATTAATTTGAATAATAAATGATGATGCTTGATTTGGAAATATTATATGCACCAACCCTGATAGAGTACTTTATAATTCTTTTAAAGAAGTGGGAACCAACAAAGTGGTTGGATCGAGTTTAACCAAGACATGGAGTGTCACTAAGCTCAAACATGGCTCATTTTCTAAACTAAATATAAGAAGTGGGTGCTAGTACATGGCTTACTAAAGTGAAATAGCTCAAACATGGTCTAATTGCAAAAGATAGATCACACTATTTTAGACAAATCTTGATTAAAACTATAAATTATTGAAACTTTGATTACTTAAAAAAATAAGTCTAAATTTTATGAAGTAATAGCTTAGTCATGAATGCATATCATTCCCCCTACATTGTACATAGATATAATTTGATCTTTGAAAAATGTTTGAAA
The DNA here is from genome assembly GCA_037957365.1 of Torreya grandis. Classification (NCBI taxonomy): domain Eukaryota; kingdom Viridiplantae; phylum Streptophyta; class Pinopsida; order Cupressales; family Taxaceae; genus Torreya; species Torreya grandis. The sequence goes on along the minus strand of JARHVA010003627.1, from coordinate 1,849,830 downwards.
TCTTTTAACTATCTTCACTCATGTATTTGTGCTCAAGATGTTGTAAGAGTGGAGTGCATAAGCAAGCCGAATACCCCCAATACCTATAAATTTTGATTTTTTATATTGTAAGCTGTCAAATCTAAAATTTATATCTTATGAAAGATTTTATATAATACCATTATGATTCACCATTTTGATATGATGGTAATTTCCTACAAATCACTTGTCTCAAAAGAAAAAGTGAGAGCATTCATAAAAGATGTAATTAATTAATAACATGTGAATATTCGAATTGTATTAAGAACAAAAAGATGTAACATTGAAGCATATTAAAAGTTTAGATATTGCATTGCACCAATGTAATTGAATATAATATTTATGTAGTATATGAAGCATGTAAATAACTTGCAAGTTTTTTGTATATGTATTATAGACATAATATTGAATAAATTAAGAATTTGAATCCCATAAATAGTATGTGCATGATATGGATAATGACACCATATATGTGTGTAATTCAATAATTATTACTATATGATAGGTATTATGGCACAATAGTAGTTGTAAAAAAACTGTAATAAAAGTCACACAATGTCACACAAAAAGGTACATATGCCACATATAAGGGACATGTAAGATGTTGAATAAAATTAATAAACTTGCATAAATGTCACACATAAAGACCAAAGGTTGAATACAAGGGACATATGAATGTCACACAAACATAGAAGGCCAAAGGCCACACACACAAGGCATGGTGATGACATCAAAGTAATAAAGTATATGTTGAACATACACTAGGCCAAAGGCTACATACAAGAATCAAATAAATTGAAGCATGCAATGTAAAGAAATAAGCATATGAAATTACCATATAGAAAATACTAAAATTAACAATTTTTGAGCACATGTGTCTATGTTCATGTTTAGAACATAACATATTAATTATGGTACATGTAAAGTATGAATGAAAATGAGACATATATTTTTGTTATAGCTCAACATGGAAAAGAGGTTTTGGATGAATAAAACCTGTAAGAGTGTACATATAAAATGATGAGATGCCCCTAATTGAGAAATATTGTTAGGTAAAAGGCTATCCAAACATCAAAAACATGTAAAAGTATGTCTCAAGCTTAAAATCTAAATGATATCTGAAGATCAATTCTAGTCTTTGATGGAAAAATTTTAGAAAAAAAATCTTGTGACTTTGTGGAAATTAAAATAAATGATGCAAAATACATAGGGATAGGAACATAGTAGAGGGCATGGATATAGTGTGATTTTATCTAACTTGTGTGGCTCTATCTTGATTAATAGTGTGTAAGATTTTTGATTAGGATAAGTTCATATGTGTTTGAATGTTGAATATTTATATAAAAATATGTCCTATTGCACACTCAAATACCTTGTGAGAAGCATTATGTATTGAAAATGGAAGGAAATATGTTGTATACTAAACAAATATACATGGCATATTACAATATGTAAATAAACAACATGATAGTATATCTACATGTCCCAATTTTATTTTATTTTTGAAGATATTTTGAATTTTTTGTATTTTATAGCATATATGAATATTTTTAAATTTTTTCCATATTTAGAAAAGTAAATCATGTATAAGTGAAATTTGAAAAATATATAATAAGAAAAATAAACAAGATGTTGAAAAGGAATAAGGAGGGGAGATTCAAATAATACTCAAGAAGGTGCTAAAGCAAAACATGATAATATGGAAGGTAAACAAGGTTCCCACAATGTAGGTGCATATGTAGAATAGATGGAAAGCATGGTCATGTGACCTCATGTAAAATTAGACATATGTGAGCATGAAAGTATAAATGAGAGCTATATCATGTATCAATGTGTATTAATGAGCAAAATGAGTTAATATGAGGGATTAACATTGAAATACTAGTAAGATAATTGTATTAGATTTTTTGAATTGGGTTGAAAGTGACAAGGGAGAAAGTGCCAAAAAATTTAAAAATAGAGCCAAGGGATAAAATAAAAATTAGATTAGATGTAGAGGAATAAGAAAAAAAATCAAGGAACAAAGAAGCTATGTGCCATTAAGGGCTACTATAGTTCAAGGGTCTCATAAAGGGGATATATATATGAATATGGAGGAGTATGGGCATAGATATACTCATATACATTATGTGTAGGAAAGACTTATTGTGAATAAGAAGAATGCCAGCTGTATATGCCTCTAAATCACTATCATTCCAATCTTCTATATTACTAGGATCATTATCATCAATGTAAGAATTATCATAGGATAAAGTTAAATTCTTACATTGTGATTGGGTTTGTGAGATGCCATTTTGATTATATTATATATATGTGTATGAGGAATTCATTGCACCTAGATTGGAGTTCTTTTTTATTATGTTCATCATTTTTAGGAGCTAGCATATTGTCTTGAATTAAAGAAATATTATGTGTGATTGGTTGAACATTAGGAAGAGAAGTAATTGGTGCTTTAAATTATTGAATTGGATATGCAATTATAAATTTTTGAGTTTTGTCCTTATCTCTTTCATTTACATATGTGAGAAATTCGTGCATAAAGGGTTCTTTTTTTCTCATCTTGAATTAGTTCTTTCAACTTTACTTTGGGTAGCTATTTTTTTTGTAATCTTGCTTACTCTAATTTTGACTATTGAATCTTTTCTTGTTTTAAATTATTTTTTGGTATCCATATTTTTTGTGTTCTTTTTAAACTAGTATATTAGGAGATGCGCTATGAGTGGGTTCCTTAATAGGGTTTTTTGATCAGCTCTAAGTATACCCATGAGATTGAGTATCCCAAAGGTCAAAATAATAAGGCCCTACTTTTTAGGACTAATATTTGTGTATCCCAAGGCACACGTTTCATGTATTAGGATCTCTTATGTAGCATGCATATAATAGATCTAGAGGCATGCACTATCACCATGAATAACTAAATCCATTTTATTAAAATGTTTCATCAATATTTAAATTTTTTTGCACCTTAGTGACTATGTGGGGTGGTTTGGAAAAATGATAATCTATGTTTAAAGGGTGGATCAGAGTCAAAGAAAAAATAAAAGAGAAAGATAGGGTAAGTTAGGAAAGAGAGTTTCTTAGATCAAGTGGAAATGTTGATAGTGGGTAAATTTATGACTCACTTTTAATTTACCTCTACATAGCTAGCTTCACACATGATCTTGTTAAACTAAACATAAAATGGAATCTGAGAATTGTTAATGAAAATAAATCCCAATGACATTATATTTTAGAATAAACAACTACAAGATTATTAACACACATCTATATATAATTTTCTAAACAAAGAAAATAATTCATAAAAGATAATTAGAATAACTTAAGCTCATCCTAATTAAATGTATACACATAAAATTAGACCCATATCCTTGTCCAAAACATTTAAATTCACCATTTAACCATGAAATAATGAGAATACATCCAAAAAACACACAACAACCATGAACACCCTTTTACAAGTTTATAAAATTCATACATTTTCTATTAAGAAGAACCTGACATGAAACACATATTATAAAGCATTATATATAGAAATGATATGGGTCTCACCATCCAAAAACATGAGGTACCACTATTATCCATCATTTATCAATTTATTACAACATAATGTAGGCCCTACCAAAAGGATAAAATAAAAAGGGATCCAATTCTAGGATAAAAAATTGCTATTTTGGGACCACTTGGCCATAATGATATCAATCAATTAGGAATATTAGAGGACCACTATCTAACTATTTTGGGATCATTTTTGGGTATCCAATTATTTATTAACAAGGTTAGATTATATATCTATCTTAGGGAGGTTGATAGGTGGCTCCTGAAATAGGATCTCTCCATGATTCAATAGTCCTATGTGGGCCTTTGGAAGGACCTCCAATGAGACCTTGCCTGCATTGACCTTATTTATATTATTTGTGGCCTACATGGAAAGATATATGATGGATCACATTATATATTTTTTAACCTTTATTTATATTTACCTTGGTCAAGATTGACCATGTAAAGTGCCAGTCTATTTTGTCATGCAACTGTGACTTCAAATTTTCAAATTTTTCCTATTGTATGTCATTTTAGGGGGATTTCAATCCATTTTTAGAGATTTTAAACTATTCACATTCATCCAAAACTACATGATCTTATAAGTTAAATTATAATATCTTTAAAAAGGTATAATGATCCTAATTCTGAAGAAAACTATAAAATTTGGCCTAGTAAGCCTATAAACTATTTTTTTCACTTATCTTCATTTGAATGATCTCTATGTTTATCTCTCTACTACGAATTTTTTTTTGTATATTCCTATGAAGCTTGTGATAATTTGATAGGTGAAGAAGGACATCAATTTTTAACTCTATATTCATGTGATGATGTGTCCATTAAGTGATATTTATTGATAAAAAGGTAGTTTTGTGTCCTTCATGTCCCTACTTCATGTGATTTTTTGCAAATTCATAGATTTTACTTAGGTGTTTGAATGTTGGACTCCTTATTCATGTGAGAATGTGAGAAGATGACAAGTGGAAGTCTGTGATTAATTAATAATTAGATTTGATCTAATTGTATTTATATTAACATCTAACTATGTAAATAAATATAAATGAAGCTCATCTCTTAGTGTTCAATGGGACTATAAGTTCATAGGGGTCACACTATCAAATTCACTTGATATTATGATTGGAAATATTGAACAAGATGTATGATGACTTGTCAATTTATCACTCAATATACCTTTTAAAATAATAATCGACCTTATAAATGTAAAAATATATGAGGTGATGACACACAACATGATAGGTGGCACTTGATCATGTAAATAAGGACATGTGGTAAGCCTCCTTGAATGACATGTGGCATGACCATGAAAAATATGACACTTAACAATATGTTACTTTACCACAATGTTATTAGACTTGTAGCTTTGCATACTATTCTTTGGTGTATGAATTCATGAGATTAGGACATTTGGAAATATCTTTATTAATCACTTAGTTACAAGCATTTTGAACAAAAGGATACATTAGACTGAGATGAGGACACATGACAAGATCTCACTGGTTGAGCCATCACAAAGTTTAAACTTATAGAATTTTGAATTGACTAGTTTGATTCCATGAAGAGATGATGCATAGAATAATCTTGTATAGTTGGAATGTTGAAGTGTCATATTTGTATAAAGTTAAGTCCCTTATTTTATAATTTTTTTTTGAATAAGGGTACATGTAACCTGATCCATGAGGCATCAATGTGATGTTTTAAGAGCTTGATAAGTATTTGATTATCTTTCATACTTAGGTGAGGAAGAGACATGTGTAAGTATCAAATTTGACATGTAAACTAATATTCCAACTTGTAAAATAGACTCAATAAACTTGGTATAAAAAGGGCTAGATCAATTTGTTAAATAAACTCAAGTAAAATAAAATATAACCTTTTAAACATAAGTCTTTTGGAAATTTAAAGCCAAAACATTCATAAAATAAATTTGAGGGTCATACATTAGTATTATTAAACCTCAAGGTCTAATACTATATATCTTAATGAATTCTAAAATGGGTATTTTTATAAACAAATGGTTCCTAATTAGAAAATTTAAAAATAGGGCATGTTGGTCACAACAAATGGTAAGTTCATAGGGAAAACACTACTTGAGTGTTTAAAACCCAGGATTTATGGTTTCACCTTAGACAAACAAAATAGATATGGAAATCATGACACTAAATAATAATAAAGCATTTGAGTCTCATGCAACATATTAAGTTTTATCACTTCTGATTAGTCAACTTATGAGATAAATTGAGTTTTTGGTGAAGTTGAAGAATAACTTTGGTGATGTGAACTTTTAAAATGTGCAATATTTTATACATATTAGATATAAGGGAAGGATTGGGTATCTATTTGATATAATCCAAGCATCCATATCTCCAACAAAGATACCTTTGGTTCCATTCTAGGCCTTACTCCATTTCTATCCAAGTGAGAAAGCCCATGATGGAGGTTTACCAAACCACCCTTTCATAGGAAACAAATGATAGTTTTCTTGAGTCATTCAATCTCCTTTTAGCTTTAAAATTCACTTTATATATTCCATGAGGGTTGGGATTCAACATATCTAAGGGAAATATTTTGTTTAACATATTATTATCACCAAAAAAGGCTCTTTTATATTTCCAAAAGACTCAAGGTGGCTTCTTAATGTGTTTAGAATGTAGGGTTGACTTAACATCAAAAATAAAATTATTCTTAATTTACATGCTAAATCTCTAAATAAGGACCTCATTCTTAATTGGTGTTATGAAATTATTATCCACATTATTAGGATGTTTAAATCTTTTTTTTCCCCAATTCCCACTTCTCAAACTGCATATCCAATACTTCATTATATATTTGGATGGACTAGGTAGTGAATCTAAAGGTAGATGAAACATAATCTTAGCCAAAATAGTATCAGGTGGGATACTACTTTTCAACATGATAAAAATGGGTCAACTAGGAGAAAATGTAGGAAGGCAATGAAAGAATTAAAAAACAAGCAAAGCAAAGACTAGGAGAGTAATGAGTTGAAAGAAAAAAACCAATTAAACAATAAACAAATTATTATATCACTATACTAAAAATATAATACTTCTAAACTAACACTTAAAATCATTCCAAAATGGCTATGAATGGAACAATTTAGAATTAGTGCTTTAGGTACTATCCATTCATGGGTAGGGAAAATCATTCCATTATAAATATTTTAGCCTAAAGGTATTTCTTCCTATTATCTCAGTGATCTAATATGGGCCAGTCTAGAGGGGGCTTAGTTTGGAATGATAAACTTTATTTTCATGAAATTTATTCCATAAAAGGACTAGATCAGATATTTTGAAGGCTTTCACCTTTTATTTATTCTCAAACCACCTTTTGATAACCTTTTGGTGCTTACTAAAACTATAAAGAGATTGTTCATGTGCATCCTCCATTTGAATGATGCATAATAACCTTAAATTTAATTTATCACCTCCTTCCATGTATTCTTACATAAATTTGAATGTATGTAGTTTGAGTGTTACAAGGAAAAATGGCTCATAGTTACATACTCAGATAAATGATGCAATCCTAATAACTTTTTTATATCTAGTGAACTTGGCACATAACACATATTTAAACAATAAGTGCTAATCTCTAGGTATCTTCTCAATTGATTTTTTGATTACTTCCATTAAATTATTATTTATGGACATTGATAATCTATTTCCCTATAAATAATATATGGAAGAAAATTTAAGGATGATACCATGTTTATAGGCCTATTAAGTGAATTATGCTAACTATAAAGTAGGACCATTTATCATAGGCTAGCAAGACTAGTGTGTTGAACTTAGTAACTAATTTTTTTAATGAATATTATCACTCCTTTGGTAGTGTTATTTTTTGTGGGAATAACCTCCATATATCTAGTATAATAATCAATACCAGTTAATATTAACTTATGACCAACTAAAGAGTTGTGATTAGTGACTCCCAAAAAATCTAGTCCCTATTGGTTAAAGGGAAATTCTTTGATCATAATTTGGAGTGGAATTGTAGCATGAATATCTTTCTTAGAAAAAATATAACATTCTTGGCATGTTTATGCATCCTTAAAATATGGTTGGATAGTAGTATTCAACTCACAAAATTTTATGATTTATCACCATTCATAAAAGGTGGCCACTACCCAAATTCACATGGAATTTGGTCATAACTTATTCAAATTATTTTCTTGATGGACATCATAGATATATGCCTTCATGATTCTCATGATAGAGAAATCATTTATATAGTATATAGTGGGTTGATTTTAGTCAAAGGTATATTCATTTATGCCTACTTAATTTTGGGGGAGATTTTACATATAATATATAATAAACAATCACATCATACCAATCTTAGATTGTCATCTCTATCTGATCTACCTATACCATAGTGATTTTGGTATCAACTTCTATCATCAATGGTGTGAGGCCTTTGTACCTTACCATTATATTTGGTTTAATCTATAGATCATACTCTTAAAACTTAGCCTCTATCTATCTCTATGCTCACTGAGATAGTTCTACCCCATCATAAGTTTTATCGTAGGATCAAGAACAATCGGATGTACCTTATTCTAAAGGAGGTAATGTTATAAATTCTTCACATCATTAAAAAAAGAATAAACATGCTTGTCTAAAGTAGAATATTTCTATTCTACATCTTTCAGGTTGGCATTCATGAAGGTTATATGAAGTTATCTATCATCAAAATTTTGTGTGAGTACTATGGCTATAGTATGTTTAGAAGCAAAGGAATAGAGGTGGAAATACTTTGTATAGTCTAAATTGATCAAAATAGGTACCTGCATAATAATTTTTTTATACCCTATAAGGCACTCTTAGATTGAGAAGTCCCAAATCAAATTTTGATTCCTATTTCAACATAACATTCAAAGGTTTGACAATCTAAACAAAAATATATGTAAATTTGCATACAAAGTTAACTTATCCAAATAAATATTTCAACTCCTTTTTGATATTATGACATGATATATTAGTACTAGCACTATATCATTTAGGATCAATGGATATACCTTCCTTTGTGATGATGTATCCAAGGATATTGCCTTAGGTGACCCAAAATATGATTTTTTTTGGATTGAGGGAGACACCCTAACTTTTTCACCTTTCAAATCCTTTTTTCAAGTGATGAATTTGATCAAACTTGTATTTTAAAAAAATAGTTAGGTCATCCATATATATTATTTTACACTTGACAATTAGACATTGGAAAATGATGTCCATGGATATTTGGAATATGGACCTAGCACTGATTAATACAAATGACATTATTTTTTAAGTTAAGTTTCCCTAATTGGTGGTGAAGTTAGTCTTAACCCTGTCTTATCAGTTTACTAAGACTTGTTTGTAACCCGAGAATCCATCTAAGAAGGAAATCATCTGTGAGCCACTCACCATATGAATTACTTTATCTTAGGAAACGTGTTATATTTGTTAGAGGCCCAATTCAAATGATTAAAATCTACATAAATCTTGATTTTCCCATTATTTTTATGAATAGGCACTTGATTGGACACCCATGTATGATGGTGAATTGAGAATATGATTTGAGAAAAAAATAAATTATAGACTTCTTTATGGATGAGAGGTTCCAAGATGGGATTCACATGTCATTATCTCTATCTAAAATAATTTTGTCCCTACTTAATTAGGATGGTGTGTGTTATCACATAAGGATTGAAGACCTTAAGGTCATCATAAGTCCATGTAATCATGTCTCTATATTTCATAAGCAATTGCTTGAGTTATCCTATCTTGATCTTGGTATAATCAAGACTAATGTTGACATTTTTAGGATCACTAGCTAACCTAAGTTTTATGGTGTTGGATCATTGATCCTTATAGGTTGGTATCTCAATTATTGTATTCTATTTGTCTAAATCAAACATAATTTCAAGGGAGATCCATGCCTTTTAGGATGTGATTCTCTTTTAAGTTTAATATTCCATCTTCATCATAGTAGTTATTTAGGAGGTTGTCTCTTTCTTTATCATCTATGATATGGGCACTAAATACCCTTTATTTTCTTAATAAATCTAGGATATGGTGATCATCATCAAAAACTTGGAATTTTTTGACATTGTCTAAGACTAAGGGACAAGGCACTATATCTATGAAGAAACACTACAAATTAGAGTAATTTAGTGGAGCTAGATTTATAGCACAATTTGCTAAAGTGTCCGTGACTTGGTTTCCTCTCTAGGAATGGGGATCACATTGAAAGCATTGCATTTTTTGATAGAGTCCCATGCTTGATGATTATGTTTCTACAAATAATACAACTTAGATTAGAACTTTTCCATAACCTTGTTGATTACCAGCTCATAATATACAAATACTCATATTTCCTTGACCTTGTGTATTATAGAAAATTGTAATACTAAAATCAAGGATTAATTTTCTATGAGATTATTAGTACAAGGAAATTATAGTTTAGAAGTAGCCAAGTTCCATTTTACTTATGGGATGATTAATAAGATGCATGTTCTATAAATTTGTTTGGAATGGGGTACAAAGTAGAGGGACCATAAACTTGATGATTCACATATTTTATTAGTTTGGTCCTTGGTAGGTTATGTATAAAGAGTATAGATACATATATTCATGGATAATATGTTTACATTTTCAATAATGAAATTATATTTAGTAATCATATGCTTCAAATGAGGTTCTCTACCGATTCATATTTGAGTAGCCACACCTCTCCAAGATAACCACATATGTAGAAAGTCTATAGCCATGTACTAATTTAAGGTTTTAAACTAATCTCTACTCAATAACATTCCATGTGCCTTAGGGATTTAGACCACATAAATTTTTATGAACTGTTGGAATTTGGTTTCAGATTTTAGTTACATATAGACATTCAAGAGCTCACATATGACCTTAACCTCAAATTTATCTAATTGAAACACTATTTTTTTAAACTAGACTAGGGTTAGCCCCAACCTTTTATATATTCTAGTAGGTATGAAGTTTTTTGAGGCCCCAAAATATACCAAATAGTTGTGAAAATTATTTCTAAATATACAAACTAGAAGTAATAATGGGAGAACTTCAACTATGTTCTTATGTATCACTATATTAGTGTGTACTACCTTTTTTGGGTTGGACCAAGTTTTTAGTCAAATATTTAAAGATAAATCATGTGCTCAATTTTTTGAGCTAATTCATGTAGTTTTATGTTTGAATTAATCTTATTCATATCCTCTACTATGTTTTAGCTAATATCACTTGGGATAGGCCGTGACTCTATATGATGTCTTTGGTCACTTCACTTTAGAGGTGGAGGATCACTACTAGCCTTAGGATTTAAAGGGTTAACACCATTATTAGGAGGTTTGGAAATTTTAATATGTTGATATTATGTTTGAATCCTCAATGCTTAGTTATTATTTTGGTACTACTAAAAATCATGCACCTTATCAATGATTTCTTTAGGATCATTATCCTCTTGGCTAGAGAATTCAAGTGTATATATTACCATAGTAGTACTCATATATCTTAAAATTATAAGTATGTTGGATGAATTGGTGTAATTTTGGTGGTTTTTGACCACCTCATATTCATCCTTTTCTATTTAGAATATGTCAAAAGTGGTACAACATTTAATGTAATATAACTCCATGTGTTAGGAAATATTATGCACTCTACACCAGATTGGAAAGGATTATTCATAGATATTGATCTTAGGATTTTTTTAGATGAAATATAGATATATTTATTAGAAAAATTAAGGGGAAAATTATATCTTTGGTATGTTAAATTCCTATCAGAACCCTCCCCACTAGCATTCCTAACCTGTCTATGGAGGCTTAAGAAGTTATTACTAAGACTTCATACCATGTGCTATATGGCATCCAAATTGTTCTTGATGGATTATTAGGGTAAAATTTGGATGTTATTGATGAAAGGGACTAAATAATTGTTATGAACTTTGGCTATAACATTTCCTTTAGTAGGACCAAGGAAACTTAGATGTTAGTTAGGTGCAACTTACCTTAAGGTTAGTTGGTTTATTACTAGTATCGATTTAGGAATCAATATATTTTAATTCATATTTAGAATAATATTCAAGGCATTAATATTATGAATAACATTTGGAATACTCATAATCATCTATCCTTAGGGATTTAACTACCTATCTACCTTAATGGCCTCAGCATATGAAAGTAGTAATTCGACCACTAGGGGTCTCTTCACATAAACACAATTATCTAGGGATCCAAACATTATTGTATAAGGTTTTTATTTAGATATAAAGAATTTTAAAAATAGAATTAAGGACTCTAATGAGATTGTTGGATCCTCTTATCATATTAGTAAATTATTGATAGAGCACACTAGGGTTTATAACTTGTCTAAATTAGAATAGGAATGTATTATTAAAGTGGTCCCAACCTATAATGAAATAATTAGAGTTGTTCAAGTACCAATAATAATCAATGTATTTCAAGGAAAATGGGAAAATACTACATGCTACATATTCATGTTTAACATTCAATAATATGAGGATTATCTTATATGAGGTGATGTGTTCTTTAGTGGCACATCCCCATTAGGTGTGAAATGAGGTAGGTATCTCTTAGGATTCCTTAAAAGGTCATATAAATCCATATAAATATTGATGTTAAACCTAAATAGCTAAGACATTGGTGAAATAGATTAAATATGAGGATGCTAGGGTGGACTAGGTTATGAAACTAATGAAACAAATTGACTGAACAATATGAATCCTTAATCTCCACCTAATGGTGTTAGAACTTAAAAAATTTATTAATTATAGGAATAATAATATGCCCAAGTTAGACAAAACCTAGTGATATTTTGGGGAGGATCCAAGCTGATTTATGACTAGTGAATAACCCAAGGGTGGTAACTTTTATGCATGTTACAATGTTTTAATGAGGACCCTCCTTCTAGTGCCAATTTTTTTCCTATTGATTAACTCTGAGTGTATCCATGAGATTGGGTATCCTACAGGTCAAAGTACTAAGGGGATTTCACCCTCTCATTTTAGGCATGATGCTAGTTTAGCTTAAGGCATAGATTATAGATATTAGGCTCTCTTAATTAGCCTATGTAGAATAGATCTCAAGGTATGTAGTATCACCATAGAGAACTTGATCCCTTTTATTAAAACATTGCATCAATATTGATAGTTTTACACCTTAGTCACTACGTGGGTTGGTTTAAAAAATGATCAACAAAGTTTAAAACACGGATCATAATCAAAGAAACCACAAAAGAGGAAGAGGGTAAGGCAAAAAAGAGAGTTTCTTAGGTCAGGAGGAAATGTCGATACTGGGAAAATATTGACTCAATTATAATTTAACTCTACATAGATAGATTCAGATAGGATTTGGCTCAACTAAACATGGTAGGGAATCTGAGAAATGTTAATAAAAAAATCCCCATGACATTATATTTTAAAATAAACAATTATAATATTATTACCACACGTATATATATATATATATATATAAAATTATTTAAACAAATAAAATTATTCACATAGAATAATTAGAATATATTAATCTCATCCTAATAAAATATATTAAAATCAAATTAGACTCATGTCTATAACATTTACATTCACCACTTCATAATGAAATAATGCAAAGGTTTCCACATGAAATGTACAACAACCATGAACACCTTTTTACAAGTTTTTAAAATTCTAATGTTTTATATTAAGAGGAATCTAACCTTAAAACCATACTACAAAGTAGTGTATATAGAAATGATATGGAACTTTCCATCCAAAAACACAAGTCCCACTCTTAACCATCATGGCTTAGTTTTTTATTGTTTTATCCTTTTTAGAAATAGTTAGGGGAGAATAGCCTAATCAGACAAATGGCTAAGTTATTTTAAAATTAGATAAATTAAAAATCATTCAGATTTATAATATTATGAAATGGTGCTAAATTATGAAATTATACTAAATATGGAAGTTGAAATTCCAAATAATAATGTGGTAACATGAAGAAGAAATAATACTTAGCTTATTTATTGATGCATAGGAAGATCTAGAAAACATAGGTATAGGAAAATACAAGATAATTCTCCATAATGATTCATTAGAATCTAAATATTTGATTTATATTCACCTAGACACTACCATCAAAGCTTTTGTCATATATATATAATATAAGTCATTTTTTTGGACAAACATTACACCTATTAAATCTTATTGTTACCTTGTAGATTCTCTATTCAAATATTCCACATAGGTTTAAGATATCAATATGTAGCTCAAAACACTAGGTCCTCTAATTAAGGCATGTCACCTTACAAAAATGGGGGTTAGTGGGATCAAGTGAAGTTGAGATAACTTCAAAGACACATTTATCAATGAAAACTACCTCAATAGCCATATAATCTAAAGAGGGCCTTAGACTAATGTATTTTTCCCCCTTATGTAGGCTCACGTGTGAAAATTTGAGTAATATGTTATATGCGAGTGCATCTAGTGTTCTAGCTTGTAACTTGACAAATAATTCTTATGGGATAATATTTGAATTATTTAAACATATAAATGATTGATACTATGATTTATGTGGAAATATGAAAGAATAATGTAATGTTTTAAGCTTGAGAGGTTATTTTTCTTGGTATAAGATATATGTGTGCTTGATTTGTACCTGATTATAATGAATAGCCATTTAATTTTATGTAGACCACACCTTTTGAAATTATCTCATAATAAATTTGATTAATACATATAGGCCAACCCATACATTTCAAAAGATCTACAAATTTGATTATTTTAAGGCTCAGACACTAGTGTCAAATTTAGGACACTTGCATCGATGCTAGTGTCCTAGTTTAGATGATAATGTCTCGGAAGATAGAAAGTTTACAAATATTTTTAACTATCAAAGTAAAATATTAATCAAATTTTATGTAGACTATGAGCTATAGGTGATCTGGGTAATAGAAATACCAAGTTCATATCACAAGATAAGAATTTAGGCACAATGAGATGGTAAACATGATCCTTTTAGTAGTAGTAAGGTCATGAGCTAAAGGGTTGAGCCATGAGTGATATTTGTTAAGTTTAAGGACTAACATATCATGTAAAATCATATTTGATTATCTAAAATCTCCCCTCCCTTTAATATATTAATTCATAAAGATGAAATTACTAGGTTTAAAGGAATGAAATGCATAATGTGGTATGTACAACACACCTTGATTTTACTTGAGCCCCATTTGAATTTTTTGTTTATGTATTTCATGTAACCAATAACATGTTAAAATTTAATTACTGCATATAATCTAAAAATTGAATAATTAAAATACTTGAAAGAAAAGAGAGCAATGGAGGGGTACACATATGTGTCAATGTAACAATGTTTCCCATTGGTACTTTGATTTGGTAATGATGTTTATTTAGTGAAACACTAAAGAAAGAGGTTCACAACTAAACCTTGGAAATGTGAAGTTGAGAATTGGAGGATGATCATGCCCCCGATCTAATGTAAGGGTGAGTTGTGCCAAAGCCATTGAGATCACTAAATCTCAATCACACAACTCAAGTATTACATAATTTAGCTCAATATATAAATGGTAAGTAATGATGAGGACATCAAGGGCACTGAGTCTCTACCACACTCTCAAAGGAGCCAACTACTATAGATGGATACAATAATCTTAATTGGTGTATCTTGCTAAGGTTACTATATAAAAGTGTATATAATCTAGATATGTATCTAATATTTGGTGTGTTTACATGTAATATACACATGTAATATGTCTCAAGCTAAAATATCTATCAAAAATATGAAAAACTATATCTCAAATATTTAAAATCAGTATCAAATGCATAATATTCTAAACCAAGTGTATATCTAAATCATGTAAATTATATCAAATTATTCAAATTATGTGTATATGGAAACATGTCTCTATGACATGCCCCTATTTTGAGGTGAGGGAAATGCAATATAGTAGTCACCCTATCTAGAAAAGATAAGATAATCATGCCATATCTATATCTATGATGTAAAAAAGAAGCATATAGTGGTATCATGTCTAAGTATATGTATAAATGAATTTGTTAGTATCCAATAAAAAAAATCCCTAAGATGCATGATATGGATCATAGTAATGTCTAGGAGTAACAAGAACAAGATAAAAAAAATATCAAGCACACATAGAAGATAACTCATGTCACATAAAATGGGTCTATAGAGACTAAAAAAATGGGCATGTTTAAATGTAACACAATCAAATGAGAGAACATGTTAAAATGTATGTGCACTAAAGAAATAACACTTAGGGCACTGTGGCCAAAAAACAAGAAACATGTTCAAAATTTTCATGATCAAGACAAGGTAACAATGATAAGTACACTCAAGTATGTCATATGAGAAGATGAATAAGTGAAATATAACCAACTAGCATAAGCATATCATACTACTCCCTACATACATGTATGAGAAAAATGTCCTAGAACATAACATATATAACACATCATGTAAGATGTAAGCATAAGTATAGATATGTGTAACCCTTAGTATATAATCTCAACATGATAATGTAAAGTGATCATACAATAATGGAACTTGTATCAAGCATGATCAATAGAAGTAGATGCCTCCCAAATAATGTGTCATGTGGTAGGGGAAAGGTCCAACATCTGTATGCTTGTGTATCATGGATCTAGTGTATGCATGTATCACACTCAAGTACCTATGAAATGTATGCATGTATAGAAAGGAAATGATATGCTATCTAATAACACAAAGTAAACAAAATATGCAAAATCTAGTAAACATGTAAATGTTAAGTATTTTTGTATTATTTATGTATTTAAATGATTTTGTATTTTATTGATTTTTTTTAATTTAGGAATGAGAAGCCTATGTTGGAAAATTTAATATTTAAGTGGTTTCCATTATAGACCCTTATCACACATAGGTTAATTAAATAATAATACTTTATTATTTATTAACATAGATTGAAAAATTTGTGTAAATAAATAATAAAGCATATTTATTTATTTATTACCATTGGTTTAAATTTTTCTCAGGGAGAGGGTGAACCTATTGATTACAACGGTCTACATCCACACCCCATTATATAAAGACATTTTACCTTTGGTAATTTTCATTTACTCACACACATTACATTATATGATACACATTAGTGTCTTTTTGTTAATATTTACCTATGATAAATATTATTTAAGAGTTTTGTGAAGATTTGATAGAGAGGAAGTGATAAATGAAGGAAATGTATTAGGTTCTAGTTTCTCAGATTAATGAATATCAACTATGAATTTTTTACCTCTATTTAAGGTTTTTCAACCTATATCTATGTAATATATTGATATGTGTCTTTGCTCATTCAATTATCATCTAGTTAACTTATGTGTGCCTAGTACACTGAATATATTACTTGAATTTTATCATGGTATTAGAACCTAGAGATGTGTGTTTATTTTCAAGACAATTTGCTGGAGGATCCATATCATGTAAAAAAAAATTCATAATTATTTTTTGACACTGAAGAGGTGGTATATAGCCTTGAGAGATAAATAAATTATTTTATTTACTCATAATTTTGTTTTTACCATCCCTATTGCATTTGGAGCCTAGGAATGCAAATTTGAGCAACCAAATAACTATATCAAGCACTCAAAATTCTATTTGAGAAACCAATAATTATTTTTAAATCTTTATTGCTTGTTTAGATGTCATTATTAACTTGTACAACCTTATACCTAAAGATTTATATTAAACATTATCTACAAAGCTTCTATTTTTAGTTTGAGGTGTTTAAACATTGTATATTCATCATCTTAGCATATAAAAACCTTTGCCAAAATCTTAGAGGGATTCTCATTAGTTACTAAAATTTTCCAACCTCTTCTGAGTGTCATTATATGATTGGGTGGCTGAAAAAATTATTTTTGGATCTAAAATTAAATTTTGAATTTAGTTTTGGCATCAGAGGTAAAATTCATGGTATGTAAGTTTTAAGGGCATGGAAAGGCCTTTTTCACTCTCAAACACCACCCCTACTTTCGTATTTATGCCATTATCTTCTATAGGAAGCTATGGAGGCTAGTATATAGTTTTCAAATATATTTATTAAATAATTTTTATTAATTCCAAATATGTCAAAGCAAAAAGATAAGAGGGCCCCACATTAGAATAAATGGTTTTCACAAAAAATAATTTATTTATTAATTTTACATGAAAAATAAATACACACACACACATAATTTATAAAATATATATTGAAAAACAAGTTTTTTTAATAAATTAGTGCATGTATTGTTTGAAGTGTTAGAGTAAAGGAGTTGGTAGGTGTTATTTTGCTAGGTACTTGTGAAAACAAGGTCTATAGTTCAAACTCATTTATCCTTTTTATTTTTGGTCAATTTTTCAAATATAGTTTTTTAAAAATAATTATTTAAAAATATTCTTTGGTTTGCATGCTTTATCTTTTATTCTAAACCCTAGTCATTTTGTGACAATTTGTGACACTTGACCTAGACTAATCTTAGTCAACCATGGTCATGTGACCAATTTATTTCTATAGTTTTAGAAATTTTAGATACATTGGTGTGGTCCATTTGATTTTTAAAAACTTATTATTATCATTTTTATTTTTTATTTAATAACAATGCTTATGTAATTGTTCCTTGTGTAACACTTGAGACACTTAAATTAGTGCAGTTTGTTACATTTTTTTCCACATTGTTTCACAAAAATTTGAACAACTGTTATTTTTTTACACTATAAATTAGATTTATTATCAAATAGATTATAAATTCACTTAATTTTTTAAAGATTTTTAGTGTCATAGTGTTTAGTCTAAAAGAAAGTTATGACTTCTCCTAACTTTATGTTAGATAAATCTGAAAGGATTAATGGGTATAACTATAATATATAAAAAATATGTATCAAATTAGAATTTATGGCCTAAAATTTGTGGAATATTATTATTAGGATAGAAAAATCATCTATGTTACACATGAGCTTACAAATGCATTTCAACAAAAATCACAAGAAGCCATGTCAATAATTTTACAGAGTGTTAAGGATGATTTCCTACTCTATATCAACAATCATAAGTGTCCTAATGATGCCAAGAATATCCTTGAGTCTATGCACAAGGTCACTTATCTCTCTAAACTAATTAAATGGATTATTGAATTGATAACTACCCTTATGAAAGGTGATAAAAAAGTTATTATTATTTTTTCTAAAATTAAAAACATTAAATCTTAGTTAGATGGTTATGACTACATTATTATTCAATATAAGATTTTATATTTAATTATTCAACTTAATATTCATAATTTTTTTCCATAATTTCATTTCCATTCTTAACTCAAAATAACAAACATAACAAGATATCCCTAACTTCAGTACTCTATCTACACTTATGCTTCAAAAAGAGCAAGTGATTTCAAATTTTTATTCTAAAGATAATGCCATTCAGGCACTTTTTTCTCTCAATCCCATTTCTAAAAACAATATGAATAATAAATCTATCCTAATTATATAAATGGAAAAATTGAGAGAAATAAATTTGGTAATAAGAATAAGAAAACCTAAATATAATGAGAATTGTAATCTGTATGGTAAATTTAGGCATAGAAAGTTTTTTTTAATAAAAAAAAGATATAAATAATAATAAAATGAATAAAAATAACAAAGGGAAGAAATATAACTAAAACCATTAGAAGAATCAGAACCATAATCATAACAATAACCAAGAATATAATTCTATTGTTATTTATTTATATGCTACCTCATTTACTTCTAATTAAAATAAATAGATTTGAGATAGTGGTGCATCACATCATATGACTTGCATATCTCATATTTTATCTGATACTAGATATATTTTCTTTTTTTTACCTATGATACAATTCATTTTTAGAAGCTAATAAGCAAGTAAAATAAATATTTATAAATGGGTTTATTAAAGATGTTTTATATGTACTTAAACTTAATAATTTTTTTAATCCTATTCACAACTTACGAATGATAATTTAATTCTAAATTTTCTTAAGGATAGTTGGTCTATTAGAAATTAATGTGGTTCACTAATTGTTGAATGTGTTCAATAAAAATCTCTATACATAATTTTTGCTTTTTATACATATTGTATTTCATCACATAGTAGGAATGAATCATAATTATGGCATGAAAGATTAAGACATGCTAATTTTAGAATTTTATATGATATGTCTTCTCATAATCTTATTTTTGGTCTTCCTTATATCTCTTCTCATCATGAAAGTTGTGAAGGATGCTTACATGGTAGTCAATATAGAATTCTTTTTTTAAGAATCATAATTTGAATTCCTCACATCCTTTATATTTAATTCATAGTGATGTTATAGGACCCTTTGAAGTTACATATCTTAATAGTTATTTGTAAGAGTTTACTTTTATAAATGATTATACTAGAATGATTTGGTCATATTATATAAAGAAACTATCTAAATTTTTATCTAAATTCAAATAATTTATATATGTTAAAAATGCTTCTAATTTTTCTATCAAGAGATTAAAACATGATGATTATGGTGAATATATTAGTAAGGAATTTTATTCTTTTTGTATTATTTGTGGAATTCAAATAGAATTAACAATTCCCTATCCCCCACAATAAAATTATATTACTAAAAAAAATTGTACCATTATTAAATTGGATAGAACAATGTTGCATTTTGCAAATGTTCCTAAGTTATTATGGGCCAAGGCTATGAATACCATTGTGCATATTCTTAATAGAATCCCTATTAAAGTTTTGCATCTTTCTACCCCTTTATAAATATGGTCTAAAAATAAACCAAGTGTGGCTCATATTGAGATATTTGTTAGTCCCGCTTCCATCTTTGTTCCTATATCCAAAAGAAATAACTTGATCCTACCTCCTATTCATGCATATTCATAAGTTGTGAAGGTAAAACTAAATTATTAAGAGTGCATGACCCATATAAAAGACAAATCATTGAGAATATGAATGTTTTGATCCTTGAAAAATATTTCTATGAGCCCTTTATGGAAGTCCCTCAATGTTATTCATTTGATGAACCTAGCTCTCATATTACTCCTTATGAAAAAAAATACCCTAGAGGAGGTTGATTTAAGTTTATATAATTTAGAGTTTGAAGAACCTTCTAAATTTTTTGTTCAATCTAAAAGACCCAAATTGGTAGAATCCCTAATCTAGTCTTTTAATCTTGATAATTTTAATAAATTGACTAAGAGTCAATATTATTATCATGCTTTAATGACTATGTAAGAATTTGAACCTAAATATTTTGAAGAATCCATTCAAGATGATTGATGAAAAGTTTATATGCAATTTGAGTATAATGCCTTAATTAAAAATTAGGCTTGGGATCTTGTTCCATGATGAGAGTCATTGTGTCCTCTCAATTTAATCAACTATGTTTAATTGATGTCATATCAAACTAGGAACAACATCCAATTATAATAAATTATAAGGTATATAATATAATGACTAATAATTATCTCTTTGCGGGTGGGGGGGGGAGTTATGGATCATTTACTCATAAAGATATAACCTATTTATTTTAATTAAAATATACACTACTACTTATAAAAGTAAATACTCTTACTAAATTGAAATGCTTTGGAATGGAAACACATTTTTACTAGAATTAAAAATACTTTGAAAGGGAAACACATTTTTAATAGAATTAAAAATGATTTAAAGGAAACACACTTGTTATAATTGAAATTATTTAAAAGGAAACACATAATTAATTTAAATTAAAGAAATTGGAATTGATTTAAAAGGAAATAATTATGAAATTAAATGCTTATAAATTCAAAGAATTGAAATTAAACTAAATTAAAATACACATGCATTGAACATATAGACCTATAGAATAAACATATAGCATAATATTTTACATTAATAAATGAATGATAAAAAAATATAATGGGAGACCCATGGGTTAGCTCAAGCGGATAGGATCAATGACTTAGATCACTTAGGTCTTGAGTTAAATTCCTACCAAACACCCTATAATGCATCATGGCTTAGGGGTATATGCAAGCCTACAATCTGAAGTGGCCATGGGGATACCTTAAGGTAGGGGATACAATTCTCCATGTGTTCCATATAGATCATAGTGGGGTGATTCAACTACAGATCATTTAATGGACATTATGGACCTAGGCCTACCCCCCCCAAGCTTCAATTGTAGATTAAATTTTAAGCCCCAAGGGTTAGCTTGAGTGGATATGATTAATGAATTTAGTTGCCTAGGTCTCGAGTTCAATTTTTACTAGATACTTAGGGGCAGATGTTATCCTAAAATATTAAGTAGCCATGGGGATACCTTGAGGTAGGGGTCAAATTTTTTCATGTGTTCCACATGGATCACACTAGGATAATTCAATTATGGATTATTTAATAGACATTATGGACCCAAGCCCACCCCTACCAAGCTTTAGTTGTAGATTAATTTTTGAGCTAGTTATTTGAATAATTGAGGGGCACTTTTGGGATACAATGGTGGAAACTAGGGCTTTAAGAGGCTTTCACATCTTCCCAATAACACCGATAATAAGGAAACTAGGCATGAAGATCTTGAAACCATATGCAAAAGTGAGCTTAGGATTGAAGGGGTCTCCATTGGTAATGGTGGAATTTTAGAGGGCATAACTCGACGTGAAGATCGATAAAACACATGATTTAAACAAAAAGGGGTCAACCAATTCAACACAACAACATGTTCCCATTCTATTGGTAAAATATATCTATAAGGTTTATGTAGGGGATGATGAAGATTAGGCTAGGGTTTCTTTGTCTAATTTGATGGTTGTAAATTTTGAAAATCAAGCTCTGAAGGATTTTTAGAAGGGGAAGAATGGTTTTTAGAGAGGGGTTTGGTATGCTGATTTGATCAATTCTATCCATCCCTTCCCTTCCTACACCAATGGCTTTTAAATTCATGAAAATATTTGTTGGAAGACAATATTGAAATTTATCCATGTGCCAAATGTTTTTTTATTATTACATTTGATTCTTTGAATGATTGAAATAAGATTTTTTAGGCAAAAAATTAGAGCTGGGAAAATCATATTTTAATCATAAAACCCTAGAAATCAGATTTGAACCCCTTAACATAAAATTTTTCACTATGCCCTATTTGGTTAAGCTTTCCATATCTTCTACATTAGTTTTGGACTATATCAGGTCTTACAATTATAGGTAATGCACTGGGTGATTTGTTAAAAAGATGAATCTTATTTAAATTTTCTTTAGATGACTTTTTCTAAGATTTTCATGTGTCTAGATATCTCTCAGAATCTGACTAAAAGTATAGAGTTGAAAGTGTAAAATATAAGTTGGCTTCAGTCCTTAGATTTTGAGGGAATCCCCTTTAGATGTGAAAACTATTTTTAGATTGGGCACCCCTCTGAATCCTACCAAAAAGTTCAGCAAAAACATGTCTCCTCATGGGAAAAAGAGGAAAATAAGAAGAAAATAGAAGTGGTGGTAGAATCCCCTTTTCATCTGATAGAAATGGCTCTAGAGAGAGTCAAAGGTAAAAATTAAGTTAAGGTGAATTCATTGGTAATAACATTTCATAATGTAGAGTCTATTGGTTATAATGAGAATAATGTGAATAAGAATAAGATTGATTTAGATAAATAAAAGGAAAGTAATAGTATTTTAAGTTCAATTTCAATAAAATTAGGTGATTAATATGAATGGAAGTTGGTAAAAATCAAGAAAAAATAATGGCGAATCCTGAGCTATCCATCTAAGAGATCTATGAAGGTGGAACAAAGTAATTATGGACATTCAGTTTGATTAAGTTAGATTTTATGCTAAAGTATTTTTTACTTTTAATAATTGAAATCTTTTGTCATTTTGGTGGATTTATGCCTTAATGGTAATAGTGCTAAGCTAGGTCTATTCTATTATTTTTAAATCCATATGTTAAAGGGCTAGGGACCTATAAATTCTCTAGCATTAATTAAAAAAAACATAACAGTATATACATATAAATACCACAATAGATCTTGTTTATTTGGTTGAGTGGGCCCTTAATCTCCATCGAAATAGGATTAGAACAACACTTAAATCTGTATAAACTCCATCAAATTCTCATTACTTTTGAAAATTATTACAATATATAAATGAAAAGCTTGATATCTATTAACAATTATTATTCAACTCTTGCTATCATCTAATATTTCTTACTTCATACTAACTCCTCTAACTCCCAAATATGAATAAGAAGGTTATATTTATAACTAAAATTATTCAACAACTTATTATTTGAGAGTAAAATATTTACAAATTAGTTTAGAACTAATTTTATAAATCTTAACAATATAATAAATCAATTTTGAAACTAATTCTTATTCTAGGCTAACAACCTGATAATATAACAAATTTAGTTTTTTTTAACATATTTAGAGAATAAAAAAATCCTCATTAAGGATAAATTAGTGAGAAATTCTAAATTTACAAATCCACCATTTTCTAGTTTATTGGATAGAATTTAGGTGCTTTGTTTTCATTCAAACAAATTCTAATTTTGTTGAAGATAATTAATCACAATCTTGGACAATTTGGTTTCTTTCAATAACTTGATGTGTGAGATATCCATGGTATCTAAAATACTATAAATATTTTACTTTATTTAGAAATACTTATTTTTAAAAATATTAAAAATATATTTTATAAAAATATTTTCTAAAAAATAGGTAGCAAACATCTCTTTTACCCTCATGTTCCCATAGTTGTAGACCCTTGTAGTTGCTGATTCTTGATGATTTTTAGCTTTGGAAATTTTTATTTATAAAATTTCTATACTTAGAAAGACTGTAAAACATGTCCCAAAATATTCTCTCATTCATTATTTAGTCTTTTAGACCCTAAAAGCAATTCTTTGCATCCTCAGATCCAATGCTATGCAACTTTGGAGTTAGAATGATGGGATCTAGAGCAAGACTAATAGAATCCAAAGCTAGACTGATGGAATCTAGAGATAAATTTGTGTAACTTTAGAACAACTAAAATGCTTATAAATTTTGCATACAGACTTTAATCAAGATTATTTTTTTAACTTATCCATTTTTTAATAAGAATCTAAATATTCTAGTAGATTTAGGTTTAGGGATATTATTGATGATCATTTTTTATATTTTTTTTAACCTATCAATTATATCCTTACAACTTTATAACCAAAACATCAAATAAACCAACACAAAAATGTAATTCTTATTTTTCGTTAATATAAAATTGTTTGTATGACTTAATTAATCATGAATCAGTAATACATTCATATCAAAAGCAACTGAACACACTTGGATATGATTTGTATAGGATTATAGATATATTGAGAATCTCTAGAGATACATTAAGATTGATCCAAATTTGGTATTTGATAACTTCAAACTTTTCTATCTGCATTGATGACTTATTTCAGCCCACATATACAATATTTGACATTTTTTATCCAAGAAATTTTTATAAATATAAATAATGTAGACTATAATGACATCTAAATAATATACTATACATATTCATATATTTCATTCAAAAATAAGCATAAGTTAATATACAATATTTGACATTTTTTATCCAAGAACTTTTTATAAATAGAAATAATGTAGACTATAATGACATCTAAATAATATACTATACATATTCATATATTTCATTCGAAAATAATCATAAGTTATTAAAAATACATCTAATTCCACTTTAGAACATGATTTATGTAAGAGATAATGGTGTCATTTGCTAATATAATGAGCCATTTTATGGTCTTATCATCCCAACTCTACCTAAAAGGCTTATTGTTGGTTGCAGGTGGTTTTATAAAATAAAAAAATTCAATTGTCAAAATTGACAAATTTAAAACAAGATTAGTCTCTCATATTTTTACTCAAAAACTCAAGATGACTATGTTAAAACCTTTGCTCTTATAGTAAAAGTGAGTATTTTTGGACTACTCATTTCTCTTTTAACTTATAATGGTTAGATTATACACCAAATGGATGTAAAAAATGCATTTTTGAATGGTATTTAGAATAAGAAATATATATGAATCATAATAAAGGTTTCACTGACCCTAAAAAAAATTATCATGTTTTCAATTTAAATAAATCTTTGTATGTTTTAAAACAAGCTTCTCGAGCTTGGTATTCTAAAATCACTAGTTATTTTAAAGAATTAGGTTTCTATAATTTTTATTTTGATAATGATCTCTTTGTAAAAATTTAAAATAGTAATATTATTTTAATTGGATTATATTTTTATGATCTTATTATTATTGGCAATCTAATTAGTTCAATCATAAATATAAGGACAAATCAAGTCAATGTTTGAAATGACCAATGTAAGAATTATTCATCATTTTTTAAGAATGGCTATATTTCAGGATAAAAATTCAATTGTTGTATCATAATATTAGTATTCACATAGTCTTCTTTTTAAGTTTAATATGATTGATTTTAAGCCTAAATATACTCCTATTGAAGTTGGTGTTAATCTTGATCTAGAACCTACGTGTGAAAAAGCTAATCCTACTCTTTATATATAGCTTGTTGATAGTTTGATTTTTCTAACCATTTCTAGGCTAGATATTTTATATACTGTAGGTGTTGATTCTATATTCATACAAGATTCATATTTAGATCATTGTAAATTTTCAAAATGTATACTTCATCATATTAAAATAACTATAAATTTTGGTTTATTTTATTATTCCATTGATAATGATAAATTATATGGTTATTGTGATGTTGACCTTGCTAGTGATACTATAGATCACATATCTACTTCTAGATATGTGTTCAAATTTAGTGCAGGTGCTATCACTTGGAGTAATGAAAAACAACCCACTATCTCTATCTCTCCTACTAAATTATATTACATAAGTTATATGGAAGCTAATAAATAAGCCATGTGGCTATGAAGTATTTTAAGATAACCTCATTTAGATGTTTCTCATAGTACCACCTTTCATTATGATAATAAAAATTATGTAACTTTGATGAAAAGTCTAGTGCAACACACCAATGAAATAAACATATTGAAGTTCATGTACATTTTATCCAAGAGAAAGTCCTCAATGGTGATATTGATATTATTTTTATCCTACGGATAAATAAGTGACATATATATTCATAAAACCACTTGGTTCTACCAAATTTTATCAATTTCATGCAATGTTGGGCTCTTAGAGTTGTCATTGAGGGGGAGTGTGCATGACAATATCACTTACTAATGACCATATATTTCACTTTTATTCTCTATAATTATTTTTATTTTAAAACATTGTAATATATCACATTATGTGATTTTAGTAAACTTAGTATGGATGTTTTAATTTTATACCCAATACATAAACTCATACTTTGTAATGAAGGTCCTTATGTTATAAAAGGATTTAATTATTATTGTTTGATTAGTCATGAGAAACTATTAGATGTAGTCTCATGATCATGCTATCCTATACTTACTTTTAATATTTTATGGATTATAATTCTTTTTATTTCAAAAAGTGATTTTGGCATGATGAAGGTTTTGAAATCCTTCAATTTTATACATGCCTCCTAAAATCATTATAGTTGATTCATGGAGTATAAATATTTTATTAAGGTGACTATGGTATGTATTTCCACTTATAATTAAGGGGGAGCATTGGAACATTTAATGTCTAAGTGGTTCCCCTTATGGACCCTTAGCACACATAGGTTTAATTAAATAATAATGTTTTATTGTTCTAACACAAGTTGAAAACCTCATGTAAATAAATAATACCACACATTTATTTATTTCTTATCATAGGTTTAATTTATTCTTGGGGAGAGGTTGTACCCATTGGTTACAATGGTCCACTTCTACACCCCATTATATAAAGACATTTTACCTTTGGTAATTATCATTTACGCATATACACTATTTGATAAACATTAGAAGGATTGTGTTAATATTTGCATGTGACAAATATTATTCAAAGAATTCTATGAATATTTGAAAAATAGGAAGTGAGATGTGAAGGAAATGTATTGGGTTCTAATTTATTAGATGAATGGATATAAACTATGGGTTTTATAATCTCTATTTGAGGTTTTCCCACCTATATCTGTGTCATCTATTGATCTTTATCTTTAATTATTCAATGCTCATCTAGATCACATGTGTGTGCTTAATAAATTTCCTATATTACTTTAATTTTATCATCCTATTTGATGATCCCATTTAAAGTATCCTCATATAATTCTCTAGGCTTAGGATGAGATATAACAAACTAGTCATGCTACCAAGGATGTGCCAAATATGGATAATAAGAATCTGTAATACTCTACCTATGCCTCATGGGACTATGTGGTTGTGAAGTAGTAGTATAAGCTATAGTGGTTCATGAAACCCATTACTTATCATTCTATTTTTTTACTGTAACTATAATTTTGGATATTTATACCATATTTGAAACATGTTGATCTACTTTTAGTAACTAGTTGGGTCATATAGGTGTATATGAGGAATCTATGGAGTCCACTATATATCTCTAGTGTAACTCTCTAGTATCAGTCACTTAGGAAATGGGATTGAATTTTAATTACCCTTTTATTCATTATTAACCTAAATAGGTTATGTAATTAGTTGTCTTGACATAAACTTTACTTGTTGTAGAGGATGCTCATATTAAGTCCTAAAAATTGTGATTACCCTATGATAATGAGTATACTTGAGATATTTATGCACTATGGAGGGAATTTCATAGAGATTATGAATCCAAAATCATCCCAGTAACATATAAAAATATCTCATATGTGGTATAGCTGAAAATGTTGTGGTCATATGTGATGGACCAACCTGTAAAGGCAAATTGATCTCATAAACAAATTATTTTACTTTTCCATCAAATGCTTTGAGCATCTTGGTTAAAGGGTGTAAATAATCAAGTGTATATAAAAATTTTCATGCCCATTTTATCTCTAAAAAATAGGCACAAAACAACATAATACCAGACACTACACTTGTGATCATAGATAGATATCAATATCCATTCAATCATGCAAAACATAAACTTACAACTACCATGAAACTTTATCAGATGCAAGACAATAATTCAAAAGTCCATAGTCATAATTAATTTGGGCAACACTCAATATTATTTTATGATATTGTACCAAAGAGGGGATACATTAATTATGTGAAGATAATCATCAACTTCCTACTTGATAGTTACTTAAGTTGATGGATTCTATATGTCTGCCTCAGGTTTGCTTAAGCCTAAATTTTTAATGCATTAGGTGCTTCCATTTGGTATTTCCATATGTCATCTAAAACATAGAGTTATTGAGGTACTATACACTATTGAATAATAATTCCATGTCATGGTCCTTCCAAATAGTTTATGCAGTTATCTATGGGTTTGTGAGTTGTTAGGATGATGCCATGTGGAAACATCCTAATCAGCTACTAGCCTAAAGGTTTTTCACCCTACACGATCCTCTTTAGGTTCACATGTTATTGGGATGATGCCATGTGATAAAATCCTAATCAACTAATATATTAACACCAACTATACACCTAACCATGCTAATGTCACTCCCAGGTTAGCAGGATGGTAAGATGGTGGCTTCTTCTAAACCACTCACAAAAATTGACTAAGGTAAAATCAAAGAAAATGGCCCTAAAATAAAAGGCATAATACTTATATACATTAACCTATTTAGATATGTAGAACATGGAGGCATTTGGGTATTAAACCTAATGACTTAGTCCTAATTTTAGGTGCTTTTGAATGCTATCATTTGGTAGTTCTACGAAGCTTTGGGGCATTAGAGGCTTAGCATTCAACTAATCCTTTGAGATTTTGGGATGATGCCAAATTGCATCATTTGGCCAAATTTAAAAATTACCTAAATTTGTATAAGGTAAAAGATGAAATAAACTCAAAGTAAAAGTGGCTAAGGTAAGCCATCAAATTTATTCAACAAGGAAAATGACTATGACAAAAAGTCATGAAGATCTTGGTAATTAGCTAAGACACGATTTGAAGTAAAAAATAGATATGAATCTATAAATAGAAACATAATAAGGCAAAATATACATGCTATGTTGTTGTTGTCAAGTCCAAAAAAAATAAAGAGTTTACTTAGAGCAAATAACATGATTCTAAACTAATAAAATCATTGGTTTAGTCAATTTATAAAATGAATGCAAGGTTATTTTGTTCAAGCCAATAGCTTTAAAGGAATGGATTACTAAAAACTATGTCAAAGATCTAAGATTAATAAAAATTCATTAGTTTTATTTAACAACCTAGTTTCTAGGAAGGCATAAAATAGGCAACAACTCAACTACAAAAGCCTAGGGGATTCTTTTAAATGACATCCATCTGATCCAAAAAAAATTCAAAGGTTCAATGAACTATTTATATTTTTATTCTAATAACATTCCATAGATCAACATAGATGTAATCAAATAACTCCCTATGTTTTATTAGAAAATCCATAAAGCCTAAGGATTATTCCTTTACATAATGACTCTTTCCCAAGGTTTTGAATACAAAGAGTCATAACTAGATATGGCTCATTTTATAAAAGGGTTAAACACAAAAACAACATAAGCCTTTATTCATGATTGGTAAAGTCATAGTATAAAACATCAATTTTTAATTCATATCAACAAGATAAACTATTATTTCCAATAACAATATCATAGCTATTTATCTAGGTTAGACTTATTTTTGATGGGTTTAATTCCATTAACTCTTACCATATAGATAAACAAAAATGCATAATGCTTAATAAACTAGTCCTTCATGACAAGATATAAACAAATAAATCAATCTGTTTATTTATTTTAAAGATCCTCAAAGGCTAAAGACTTTGATACATATGTGACTATTCCCAAGATCATATAAATCAAGAATTCATAATCACTTACATCTCAGTTTAACACCGAGGTCTCATAATAGAAAAAATGTCTTAATTCATTATTGGAATATTATCCAAACCCTATTTTTAAAAATAATATTATAAGCATATTGGCTGCGACAACATTAGTAATACATTATATTCCTTCATATTTTATCATAAGTGAGATACATATTTCAATCTAATCAAATACATAAGAACCAAGTAATATTAAATAACATCCCACATCTACTCCCGAGCATCTACTATCTATAAGGAAGGATCACCACCTAACCTTTTGTCATCATCAAGTTACTACTCTATACCACCCCAAGCTTGAGACTCCTAACTTCGAGCATGTTTATGTCACTTGGTAAATGCAAGGATGGATATCTTAGTAAGGGTATCTTTAACACAATAGTATGACCATGCAACATCTACAGTCCTATTCCTCATTCTTACCCAAAGAGATTTATAGTTCTAAATACAAATAAAGAAGAATTAAAATAATCATTCAAGTGAATCTAAACATTTAATAAATATAAATTAGTAAGAAAAATTTCATAACATATATAGGGCCCACCATTTGTTGGAATAGTAAGAGGATAACTAACTCTATTACTTATATACAATAATCATGGGGGGTTAAGTAGTTCTACTATTGTGTCTCATCATGAGAGGACTTAAAAACTTCTGCTATGACATTACCAAGAGGGTCAAGCATTCTACCACCATGACCCATATAAAAGGGCTTAACATTATTCCATCATGAAGATTATACTCATAGACAACCACCACCTAGTGTCACAACAACATATAATAATCTTCAAGCAAAGTATAAACATCCAAATAAAGTGAGGAGGAACACAACCTCTCCTAATCCCTCAATTGGGAAAAGAACTACATGGAATAACACACAACCATGAAAATACAATAAGATAGGAAAAATAAACTAAGTGGTCTTATTCTCCTAAAATCAAGAGAAAAAAAAATAGAATCATTTGATTCAAAATAAGGGAGAAAAATCTCTCCAAGGCCCTCAAATGGGCAAAAATTACATGGTGGCTAATGCTCAACCATGAAATAATAATAAAATAGGTAGAATAGACCAAGTGGTCTTATTCCCTTAAAAGCAAGAAGATCAAATAGAGAATATATTTCATTCAAAATGAATACCATAAAAACATAGGTTATAATGATGCCCACATATAAACCTTTAAACCACCTAGGCACTATCCTCTAACTATCTAGACTCAGCTCTCCTAACCAATCAATCCTATTTGTTGCTTCTCCTTCTCCTATATTAAGTCTAACTTCTTATGAATTGATAAGAAGTCCTCAAATAAGAAAGTTTAACTCTTACATATAGATATATGAGTAACAACCAACCACCAACCTTTTTCCAACCCATACCTCATTAACAAATGTTCTTTCTCATGTTTCATTAAGGCACATGGTGGTTTTTTATGATCATATGGTTACTTCCAAGACTCCCTTATATCTTTTCACACTTGATCATAGTACTAATGAAATCAAAGCAAGATTTTCTAATCAACCACCAAACATTTTAGATGTTGGTTATAAGATCATTAGGTCAGGTGACAAAAAGTTCTACCAACTAGGTTTGAAGGCTAGTCACCTATTCAATCATTACATCTACTAGGTGGCATACTAGGTAATCAAATACTTAACAAGGGTCTAGGAAAGTTTAAAAATGATTAGTGATAAAACCATGCTTGGCATATTATCTTTCCTTCATTGGTCATTTAATTGTTTTTAGACACTCAATGCACACATAAAATTCCTGTAACCTAATAGCTAAAGCTATGGAATTTAATAAAATAAGGAAAATTCAATCAATTAATCATAGATAATCATTCATGGAATATCAATATACACAGATAATTTCATATGGTTCAATGCATAGGTAGTTTCCATTTCTTAAGCATATAAGCAATGATTCAACATGATTTAAGTCATTATATCATATAAACATAATATAATTTCATAAATAGACATTGCATAAAGAAATGTAAGTATCATAATTCCAAATTTAAGCCATCCAAAGCATTATTGATAAATAGGTCTTTCTCATGGTTCCTAAAACATGAGAGCCTTCATGAAATCCTTTCATGTCTTAACTAGATGTGACTTAACCACATAATTTAATAACTAGAACATATAAGTAATAATTTCATAGTCATCTTGCCAAAGACGAGCAGTAAGAAAAACAAGGCCTTACACAAAATGTTTGAGTAATGTAATGATACATAAATCATCATTAGAACCATTATCAACCATAACATTTTATATAGGCTAATAATCAATATGTGCTCTAATAAACAATGAGTGAATATCTGAGTTATCATCCACAATTTCACTATCATCAAATGTAATAGAAGGTCTCTAAACCATAGGAAGTATCTCATAATTAAGTGTGTTAATAATCCCATACAATGGGTTCCCATAATGTGGTGGAGGAGGATGTGCATTATATGCCATTTTCACTTTTGGTTCTCCCTTAGAATGATCTTGCAATGGATTATTGAATATCTTTTGGTTTTGATAGTCACCATGTTGTGATCTTAAACCCTTTAATAAATCATCAAATGTGACATTTTCATTATTAATTAGGCCTTGTATCTTGTGTTTTAACTTGTAACATATATTTTTAGAATGCCCAACCATTGGAGATATTCATAATAAGCATTTGCATCATATCCTTATGATAGAGTTGAAATCATATCAAACTCTAAGGGAAGAGGGATAGATATGAGGTGACACTCCATAAGATTATTAAGGAACAAATATATAGATTCAATTAACCATGTAAAGTGTATCATAGGTGCACTGAATAAGATGAGTCGATTAGGTTGTTGTGACACCATATTCACCATTTTGTTTGCTTCCTTCTTACCCTCTATAAGTTTAACCTTATAACTTGGTTTAATATGAAAATTTATATAATATGTATCTAGTGTGTTTTCCATGAACTTAAGTTTGTTTAAGGTCATAAGTTTCATTTTTTGATCTTAAACAATATGGAATAAGTCATCAAAATATTTAAACTTCTTGAAGATAGGATACTCATGTATTGGGACAAGTAAAATTTGCTCAAAGATATCTTGAAGCTCTTTATCTACAATTGGATTTGTCATTTTAACCAACATTTTATTGTACTTATAAACATATTCATTTATGGGCTGGTTACTTGATTGATCTTTGAAATATGTTCATATGACATATTTTTAGTAATGTTGATAGAGGAACATGCTATAAAATTATCTGATAGATGTTTGAATGCTTTCACTAATTGTATTGGTAGATCATAGAACCATATTAAAGGATAGTCCTTTAGGCTTATAAAAAATTATTTAGTTAAAAGTTTATCATTAAAAGCATAATCAAGACATGCTGCATAAATAGATTGGATATGCTACTCGAGGTCACCCTTTCCATGATAAAGTGTGAAATTGGGTTCTATAAAACCATTTGGAAAAGGGTGTAAAGATATCTTAGGTGCAAGAGGATTATGTAATACATATTATGAATCAATAATATTAGTATATTTAAAATAACTTTGCTGAATATTTTTAATCTTATCTTCTAAAGTTTGAATTAATTGAAGTATAGTTTTCAGAATAAACCCATTATGATTAATATTTTATATTTGAGAAGTTACCAAAGGAGATGTAAACAATCCTTGTGTTGATGTAGGCATTAAAACTAGTAATTAAAATGAAACATTAATTATTCTCATTGATCATGTAGAAATATTTTTTTGGTTTTTGGGGAATAATAGATTGCAAACATATCTCGTGCCCCCACTAGATGTAGGAATAAATGGTGTACTTGAGGGGAGGTTAATAGAAGTGAATCGATAGTAGTACCATTTAAAGATTCATCATTACTAGATGTGGATGCATTATCCTTAACATGTTTAGTAATTTCATCTCATGTGAAATATAAAAAATACATCAATTAATTCATGATTTGTATTTAGATGATGAATTAATGATTTCTTATCTTTAGTTTTAAAAATTATCTTTCTTATTAACATTTTCCCTTTATTATGAATGAAAACAAAGATTCCAAGAGTAATGAAACAATCCAAATATGAAATTTAATCAAAATGATTTAGAATTTGGAATGATGAAAACCCTAGAGAAAACTATGCTTGAGTAAACATATTCATAGCTTAGGTTTACCAAATGTTTTACTCTTTTTGGAAAGAGTTAGGGGTGAATATCCAAATAAAAAAATGGATAAGTTATTCAAAAAGTAAGCCAATTAAATATTTTATATTCAAAATATTTTGATATATTTCTAAATTATGGAATTATGCTAAATAGAAATTAAAATGCCAAAAAATAATTTACTAACATGAATACGAAACAATAATTAGCTTATTTATTGATGTGAAGGTAGATCTAGAAAATTTAGGTACATAAGAAGATAGGATGATTCTCTTCAGTGATTCATCAGATTTTAAATATTTGATTTTTATAAACCTAAAAACTACCATTAATACTTATATACTAGATATGATGCTATTATCATACATAAAATACAAGTCCTTTTTGTAATGATCAACTTTTTGTATCCTTATAGATTCTCTATTTGTATCTTGCACACATGTTTTATGTTTTATATATCATTATGTAGCTCAAAACACCAAGTCCTCTAATTAGGGCATGTCACCTTTTAAAAATGATATTAAATGATCCTCTATCAATGATCACAACCTATATACCCATATAATCTAAATAGGGCCTCAAACCAATGTATTTCTCCCTTTATGTGGACTTGTGTGTGAAAAATTGTGTAATATGCTATATGCAAGTTCATGTAGTGATCTATCTTGAAACTTAACAAATACTTCTCATGGGATCCTCTTTGAATGCTTCAAACCTATAAAATATTGATCTTATGATTTATTTGGAAATAGAGAAGAATAGGATAGTTTTATAAGCTTGAGAGGTATTTTTATTTTGTATAAGATATAAATGTGCTTAATTTGTACTTGATTATAATGAATATAATTTTTCTTGTATTTATTGGACACATTTTGAAATTATCTCATAAAATATTTAATTAATAAAAATATTCTAATTCATACATGTCAAAAAAATTTAAAATTTGATCATTTGTAAGGCTCAAACACTAGCATCAAATCTGAGACACTAACATCGACGCTAATGTCATAGTCCAGATGGTAGTGTTTGAGAGGATATAAAGTTGCTAAAGATATATAACTATTATAATAGGATATTAATAATATTTTACGTATAATTTTGGATAAATATTATTTGGATAATAAAAATATTAGGGTAGGATAATCATTTAGGCATAATGAGATGGAGAATGCGAGCCTTTTGGTAGTAGGAAGGTCATGAATTGAAGGTTTGATCCATGAGTGATATTTGTAAAGTATACAAGACTAGAATATCATGTAAAATAATATGTCAGTATCTAAAGTTACAAAATAATTCATGCCCTCACTAAATTACAAAATAAAAAGGGATCCCAATGCTAGGACACAAATTCCTATTTGGGACCACTTAGTCATAATAATTTCAATTAGTTAAGACCTTTGGGATACCTAACTATTTTTGAGATTCTTAGTGGGTATCATTTTATTTAGAAATGAGGTTGGATTCTCTCTCCAAATTAATTAGGTTGATATGTGGCTCCTAAAATAGTATCTCTCCATGAGTCAATAGTTTCATGTGGGCTTTTAAGGGACCTCCAATGAGACCTTAACTGCATTGCCATTGTTTATGTTATCCATGTCTTGTGTGGAAAGTTCCATGATAGCTCAAGTTCCATCCTTGCCAGCCCTTATTTAGATATACCTTGGTGTTATTGACCATTCAAAGTGTGATTCCCATTTATTCATGTATCTCACTTCAAATTTTGGGAATTTTCCTATTGCATGTTATTTTTGGGAGGTGGATTTTGAGCCATTTTTAGAGATTTTAAAGTATCCACACATAGAAAAATATATATGATATTGTAAATTATATAATAATCCTATAAAAAAGTATAATGATATATATTATAATAAAACCTATAAAATTTAGCTTTGATAATATTGTAAACTATATTATGTACATATCTTCATTTGAATGATCTCTGTGTTTGTATCTCTACTAACATAAAATTTATATATATTCCAATGAAGCTTGTGAAATTTTGATAACTAGAGAAGGATGTCAAATTTTAACTGTGTTCATGAGATAATGTGTCCACTAAGTTATATTTTTTGACAAATGATAAGTTACATGTACTTTGTGTCCCTATGTTGTGGCGACTTTTCACACAATCACACATTTTCCTTAGGTGTTTCAATGCTGAACCTAGTATTCATACAAGAATGGGAGAAGATTATAATTGATAGTAAATGATTGGTTCACAATTATATTTTATATTCTTATATTTATATTAGTAGTTAACTATGCAAAGACATATATGCATTAGCTCATTGATTAATGTTCTCAAGACTGTAAGTGCATAGGGGTCATGCTATCATGTTTGCTCAATATTATGTTTGATTATATTAAGAGGGAAACCTGGTAGCTTATCACTTTATCATTAAATATTAATTTTAAATCGTATTCAAACCTATAAATATATGTATCTATGAGGTGATGACATGTGGCATGGAAAGTGGCACCTGATCATGTAATGGACACATGGAAATCATATATGGATAACATGTGGCATAGATATATAAAATATGACACGTGTTAACATGTTGATGTATTATAGTGTCATTAGGATTGTAGATTTGAGTATTTGTCTTTGGTTTGTGAAGATGTGGGATGAACATACATGGCAAGGTCTCACTTGTTTGCATAATTGTAAGCCTTTAGCATCTAGCCATTTGAACATAGGTTTACAATAGAGTGAGATGAAGACACATGGAAATGTCTCACTTAATTAGTCCATCAAATTTTAAATATTTATAATTTTGAATTCTTTGCCTTGATGTTTTGAAGAGATGACACATACAGTAATCTCATATAGTCAAAATGTTACAACTTTAATTCTTAGCAAACAACATAATTTTGAACAAATATTTTAGGACAATTGATTTTTCTAGTTACTAATTATGAGATGAGTTATATGTCATTTAGTAAACTATTACATATTTTTAGTTCACATATTTATTTTCAATATTAATGATTTAAAACAAAAAATATAATTATGAGTTATTTTAATGTAATATGATTTGGATGGTACAATGGTCATTATATCATTTGTTGTTAGTTATTTTTCACTGATTTATAAATAATAATGAACTAAATACTGTCTAGTTATTTTTCACTTATTTATGTAGGATTAATTCCCCTTCACTAAGTAATACATAGGGTAGCATCATAGGGAGATGATGGTAGATCATGACAAATACATACATAAGGAGATTTTTTAAAGAAAAATCACACATGGACACTATATTACCTGACTTTCATGATTGTCATACTATGTGTTTTTGATTTAGATAGTCGATGTGTTTATAATATTTCATTTGTGCTTATTTGTGTAGATACTAAAAATAAATATTTATAACATCTTAGTCTTTTACATTTTACAAATATCAATTAGGGCTCTACCCTTCAATTTTAGACCTCCCTAATATCGAAAGACTTGCATTCACAATATCATTGTGCCTAAATTCTTATCTCTTAGTCTAATCTATATAATTTTGATGACCCAAGTCCCCTAAACTACAAAGAAAGATTAAAAATTGATAAACGTCATTCATTTTTAGTTTCAAATATATACTTATTTTCTATCCTTTTAGGTAGTATCAATCACACAATGACACTACCATCGATGGTATTGTCTAAATCCTTATCTAGTGTCTAGTTACCAAAATTCATATAAATTTTAGATGTTTTAAAATCTATAGATTAACCTATTTGTATTATTGAACACTTTTCAAAAAGTATGGTTTAAATAAAAGTCTAATAATTCTCATTTTTCATCTAGTAAAATACCAATAAAACACCTACTAAATCTCAATCAATCAAGTGCACAACTAGGATACTATACCCTATTTATCCATATTTTTTTATATCAAACCTATGAGAAGGCATATTATGGGTTTGAAGTATTCAAAGAGTATCTCATGAGTGATATTTTTTAAATTACAAGTTAGATCACTCCAATCATCTTCATATACTATAGTGCACCATTGTGCACACACATTTCCACACATAGGAGATAACTACATAAGTTTGAGGTCGTCTTTGGAGTATTGATATGTAGGCAATGCCCATTGATAGAAGGGTATTTAGGGTCAACTCAAAAACATGAGTCCACTAACCCAATTTTATCAAACTCATTTTAAGGGTGAATAACAAGGAAGAGCTAGGGTTTGATTAATTGGGAAAGAACACCAACTTATATCCTAGATCTAAATATATAAATAGAAAGGTGAGAGAAAACCTATAATAATGAAGTTGGTTTCATTGATATCCAATCATTATTATATATTTAATGAATACATTATTACACACACTAGTATCTATGTTAGTTTTTAGATCTAACAATAGTGTCCATGGACACAAAAATAAAATTTACAAAATCTGATGACTGATCTAGAATACTGATCCTATATAATTTCTACATGTTTCCAGTTGAGATCTACTTGAACATAATAAACCTAGATAAGTACCATTTCTCTTTGGTATTACAATAAATTTAACATTTTTTAAATTTAGTAATTTCATATTTAGCATATCTTAATATTATAATTCTAAATATTCTTTTATATGAGTTTGTAATTAATTGGCTTGCTATATATTAGTTTATCACCCTTGTACTTTAATTATTTCTATATTATTAACCTTATTATCCACATATAAAATTTTTAGGGTTAAACATTTGGTAAACCTAAACTCTATGTCTCTTTATGCAAATCTTAACTTGCCCTTGGCTTTTTAGCCTCCTGAGGTTTTTTCTTG
The DNA here is from genome assembly GCA_037957365.1 of Torreya grandis. Taxonomy (NCBI): domain Eukaryota; kingdom Viridiplantae; phylum Streptophyta; class Pinopsida; order Cupressales; family Taxaceae; genus Torreya; species Torreya grandis. The sequence continues at coordinate 1,810,353 of JARHVA010003627.1, read as the reverse complement.
TTTTTTTCATATTTATTCTATTATTTGTATGAAACCTAGGTGTAACCCCAGATTAGGTGATGTTTCTATTAAACACTTGGATCTTCTTATTTTACCACCTAAGATGGATAAAACCATTAAAATATCAAATCTTAGGCCTAATGAGAGTGCCAATAATGAAAATGAATAAAATACTTAAGAGGTTATTATAGAATATGATTTTAATCATGAAAAAAAAATCTAATGCAAATAATGAACATGAACAAATAGATCAAGAGCAAGTGAAATTTATTACTATGTTTTGAGAGCATATTTATCATAATGTTGAGGATCTTTATGAAATACTCAAAACCATATTGGAAACTAAAATAATAGAAAACATAGATGAGAAACCATGTGTATCAATTGATCATACTATTACAACTTTGGGACATACCCACATTCATATTTATTTTCCTTTGAGAACATCATCAATTCCTACATCTAGCATGGGCATGGGTTATGTTTTTACACCATTATTTACTAAAATAAATACTACTATTTCCACATCATCCATGGGAACCATTAAAAATTCAACCTAATTACCAGTTTTAATGCATCCCCTTTCGTGTCTTCTCAAAATTTAAACCTAAGTAACCACAATTTGAAACATCGTGTACAATTTAAAAAACTTTTTCAAGCTAACATATCATCATTGATAAAAATTATATGAAATAACCTTATGTTATTAATTCGCATGATGTGTTACATAATCCTCTTGAACTTGAAATATATTTACACCCTTTATCAACTAGTTTTGTTTCACCCAATTTCACATTTTATGATGGCAAGGGTGATCTTGAACAACATATTTGATATTTATATGTGGCATACCTTGATTATGCCTCCAATGAAATTTTTTTGACTAAAATATTTTCAGTTAGCCTAAAGGATTATGATTTACGATGTTTCTATGATTTACCAATAAAATAAGTAGGAGCATTTAAATATATAGTTGATTAGTTCCTATCACATTTCTATATCAACATCATTGAAAATATGTCATATCCTCAAAATTAAAATATTAGAAATGAACTAATGAACCTATCAATGAATATGTTTTGAGACATAAATAATGTTGGCCAAAATTACAAATCCAACGGTGGATACATAACTTCAAGACATCTTCAAACAAAGTTTTCTTTCCCCATTACACGATTTTATTATTTTCAATAAGTTAAAATATTTTGATGAGTTATGTAATATTATTAGAGATCATGAAATGAAACTTATTTAATTGAAAAAACTTAATTATGTAACAAACACATCAACTACATATAATACCAAGTTTCATATAAAACCAAGTTACAAGGTGAAACATACAAAACCTTAAAATGAAACAACCACAATGGATAATGCAATGTCATAGGAAACTAACCAAATCATATTATCTAATGCATCTAAGAGAAAATTTATAGGATTATCTAAGTCTCCAAATTCTTTATTTTATAAGTTTTTGGAGTGTCATATCATCTCTCTCCCTTCTCCCATAAAGGTTGATATGTGTCAACCTCTACACAAAGGACATGATGCTAATATTACCAAGGCCTTAGACTCTATAAAAAAAAAATTATACCTTGAATCATAGGATCCAAGACATTATCAATGAACAAAATATTAACTTTGATTATTCTTAAAAGGATTCATGTTCATAACCTAGTGATCACTAGGATGATAAAATATTAACAATCCTTTGCAATATCATTCTAATAAAGATACAAAAGTATAAATGTCATATGATAAAAATCCTCCTCCATCAGATTATGGGAGCCCATTAGATTGTATTATTGTCAATTATACATTCAAAATACCTCCTATGTTTCAAATAAATTATATTATATTTGATGACAATGAAATAGTGGATGATAACTCAGATCTTCATCCATTATTTATTCAATCATACCTTGATCACCTACTTATACATAATATTATGATAAAATATGATACTATCAAGTGTTTTAAGTAAATAATGATAGTGGGGTGAATAATTTCCCTTAAAATAATAATTCAATTTCACTTATCATGCATGAAGGATTCATTCACATACACACATTAACCAATGCATAAATAAACATCTACAAAAGCATATAACATAAGAACATAGGAGATATGTGGGAAACCCTATTGGGGGATAAAACCCATTGAAAAATATATTATAATATAGTATTATAAGTAATGAATCAATATTTAGTGAGGCACAAATCCCATAAGGAGCATCAACCCCTCACTAGTCAAGCACCAACTCAACCAGTCCTTTAACAAGTACCAACTGTCAAGGAGGCACCAACCCCCTAGGTAAATAAAAAAAAACTCAATCACATAGAAAATATGATAAAATTTAGATACCTATTTATCACTTAAATGATGATGACCAACTTTTTTTTCTCTTCTCATTCTTTTATCTCTCTTAAATAGCCTATTAGGCCTCTTTGGTCAACTAGCCCTTTTCTTGGTAGAATTAGGTCATATGACCTTGCTCATCATATATAAAATTAATATTATGAATTCATAAAATTATAAAAACACATATATTATTTTATTGAATACCTCTACTTGGTTTCCAAAATTTTATTTCATTCGCTCATTTTCTTAATATTCCAACTAGTCAAATTAGGCCTATTATGTCTTCTTCTTATACTTCAATCTTACATTCACATAGCTTGGTCAAAAAAAACCTAAAAATAATTGGATCACCATAAAAATATATCAATAAACATGTTACATAAGTGAAAAAACCATTAAATAGGTCTGTCACCATCCATAAGTACCAAAACCACCATTAGGCCTAATAGAGACCTAATGCAATTAGGCCTTCTCAAAGCACACGTTTCACCTTGAACACCTTAAAAATATTGATCCTACACCAAAGGATTAAAAAATTAAAAATTGATTAAATTAAACCATTTATAAACTCAAATTATGTGCCCAACACCATTTGGCTCATTTCACTCCTTGAACCACACCATTAGGTCTAATCATAATTAGCCCTTCTCACTGCCAAAAAGTCTATCTTGAATATCAGAAGTATACACTCAAATTTTATATATAAACATATTAAAACATAAAATTTATATAACATAAATGACATAAGGATCATAAAAAAGTCCATTATTTTTTACCAAACATGGAAAAATACCTCAAACAAACCATTTTCATATGCTCACTCAGAACTACAAATAGGCCTCAAGAACCTAGTCAAGAATCTTTGACTTTTCATACATTTATAGGAATTTATAATGAATAAAAATGTATTAAAATAAATATATGAGATATATAAAATAAATTAATGTGTATTTGAATCTTTAATTTTGGGCATACTGACTCAGGGACAATAATCTCACTCATATATAGAAAATTGCCTGTAGCTTCAAAAACATAGTCATGGAAAGTGAGACTTAGAACACCTATGTGAACACTTTTATAAAATTAAAATGAGTTAATATGATCCTTAAACATACTTATAACATATTTAAATAAATATATTATAATTTTCAATATCAATATTGGTCTTACAAGCTAATCTCATGTCTTCACCCTACATAGACCTCACTATGTTAGACAAGTCACTTTGAGAGCAACATTCTATTTATATATGAGTAGTTAAAAATATTATAATATAAGGGGATATGAGATATAGGTATTTATACATTCCTAATCCAACGTAACCCATCCCTAATCTCATTCTCACTTCTACCTAGTTTTCTCACTATCTTCCTCATTAGGCCTATTTAGTAATAGGTCAACTTCTATGACCAGTTTAGCATATTTAAGGTCTAAAAATTGATAATAAAATTACATGGGAAAGAAATAAAAGTCTCACATATCATCCTCCAATCATTTTTATGCTTTGACCTGGTCTACCTTGCTTGCTACATTAAAAATCCAAGAAATAATGGGTTTCTTGTAGCTTCCACCCACTCTTCTGATAGACCAATGCCACTTAGAGAAAATTGAGAGATTAATATACATATTAAAATCATAAAAATAGGTCAAAAAAACCATTATGAGTCATTTACAACAAGATCTATCATATCAGGTCATTATGAGGGTTTAAACTGCCTTTCATTCTTAGCAATCATTCATAAGGTATTACCCATAAAATCTGAAACCAATGCATGCAAATTTGAGTTAGGACCCTTAAAAAACTCTCATGAACTTATTATGATCTCATACAAAGGTTTCACATGCCAATGAACATAATAAAATCCTTTTTGGGTCTATAATACCTCATTTTGTACACACTAAAAACCTCAAAACCAAATTTCATGCTTTCTCCTTCAGACCTTGACCTCAAAATTGGTCAACATACTTGACACAACCTATTACACATATAAAAATGATATAATGATCTTTGGGATATTATTAGAGGTTCCTATTTCAATAGAACATGCTAAAGATGATGATAACTAAGTTTTATTAGTCTACGTAGGATAGTGTAGTGAATTCATGTTAACCTGAAGCATGATAAAAGTAAAAGATCACGAAATATGAATAAAATAATTTAAACAAGATTTATTTAAGGATACAAATCATTCATATTACATTAAGGTAGATAAAACCAAAGCATTAAACATGATAACACAAATAAGGATTAACATAAGATATTTGATAGGTAACTATGAACCAAAAAGTCTATATTGATCTCAATAAAAGGTCATCAATTGGTTCATACAAACATACATATTTATAATTTATATATTTATCAAATATTCATATTTTTATTCATACATTGGCATCAAAATTGAGAGACTATTCACCTTTTATCCTTTCATAAGTTGGGAGGATAAGAAAAAATACATTATCGAACAACTACATATATAACGCACAAATATTCAAAGGAATATCCTACATAGCTTTCTCATATAATTTCATTCTCCTAAAAATTTCATATAATTAAAATTTTATCTCATCCCAAGACAAAATCATAGGTTCATCTATCTATGCATATAGGGCAAAACCTAAAAATGTGGGTAGATTAGCAAGAGTCACAGTAATCGCTCAAGGTGCCATTTCCAATTTTCACCTCTTATGCACTACTTACCTACCCTTTTGGGTTTTAAACTAAGAAAAATACCAACCTACCACAATTTTAGGTTTTTAATATGCTAGCATATCTACGTGGTTTCCCTTTATAGGTTTTCAACCATCCTAGCCCTACTTATCTCACTAGTCATCCCTAAAGCAAAAAGTTATTTATAATTATACAATTTTTTTCAAATTTTTTGCTTTACATAGTACTCAAATAGTAAGAGGTGGTGTTTTTGATGAATAAGGCTGGATAATAGGATCCTTGACATCTATCTAGGTAACTATGCATTATGTGATCACTTGCTAAAGTTCAAAAGGTGGCATGTACACAATAACATTGAACATCAGAGTCACCTCATTGTAAAATGGAGCCAATTTAGTTTTGAATGAATCCCAACCAAGCATGACTTATTGGACCATGTGAATCAAGACATGCATTGGTGCATAATTCCTAATGATTTCTTTCAAATCCTTATTCTACGTAGTATTTAGGTTGGCCCTTATATTTTTTACCTTCAATTAGATCTCTATGCTTAGTTGGTCCAATTTTTTTGTATGTCTCTCTACCTATTACCCTATAAATGCACTAAATTTCAAGTCCTATTTCTAGATAAAAGTTGGTCATGCACATTATCCTAAGCATTGAATGATTTATAGAGGGCAAGTTCAGTTTCATTGGTTGTAGTTAGGCCGTGCATGGTCATGTAGGCTATGACCACTATGTTGAAATCTATGGTAGAGTTGGTTAGGGAATTATTTAGCTAATGATTGTAATCCAAAATATTTCATGTGAGTTGATGTGCTTTAAGGGTTTTTATGTCCATAATAACTTGATACTCCTCTAGTAGAGTAATCAAAGTCATGGTATCATTCTTCACACTCTAGCCCAAGTTTTTAAGTGCATAGAGTTGCTACGTGGTGCACTAATATTTGGTTAGATTTATTACCAAGGTAATTAACCTATATTGATGTGACATGATTCATTTAATAATGAATCATGAATCTAAATCTAGAAAAGTGTATTTGATGGCCTTTGTTACTTCATGTAATCATGCCCATAGTTCAACATTCTCAACCTTTGCTTGGTCCTGCTCTTACTCTAGGGAGGTCACCTTTTGTGTGATAGATTCTTAAAATGCTATGGTTCCCTCTAGTTATTTTTTCAATTTTAGGTGAGATACATCCAAACATGCTTCTTACCTAACTATAATAGTTTCCAATGTATTAGATGTTGCTATATGATCCTATCGAGGCATGGTGGCTAGAGGAAGGGAGAAAGTGGTGCATCAAGAATTGACTACTAGAACATCATAGAGTTATGCACCTCTTAGTAGAGATTATGGAAAATGATTTTGTGCCTACATCATGGTGGGTTCTTGATACTACATTGTGGCCTCTACTACCAACTTTACTTATTATGTAACATCCTTAGCCTTCTTCTGTCTAGCCTCTTCTTCCTATTTATTCTTCCTAGCTTCTTCCTCCATATTCCTTTTCTCCTCCTCTTCTTCTTGTTTATTATTCTTCTCTGATTCCTACCTTTTTTGGTCCTCTTCCTCTCTCTTAGTATTCTTTTCCTCTTTTTTTCTCTTTAGCTTACTCACTCTCTTTCTTCTTTCTCTCCTCTTCTCCTTATGCTTCTTCTCTTATTCTTGCTTTTGCCTATGTCCCTCTTATTTATTATTCAATTCCTATTCCTTCACAACTTGGTCTTGAATTTGAGCTTGTGCTTAAGCTTGTACTTGATATTTATATAGGAATTCATCATGTTGCACCTTTGTCTTGGTAGTTTCATCTACCTATTACTATGCCTAGGTTGCTACATCTTGTTACCAATTTTCTTATTCTTTTTCCTCCTTCTCTCTCTCTCTCTCTCTCTCTCTCTCTCTAGACTTGTTGTATGGTAGCTACTTCTTGAGCTTACTGGGCCACCTATTGAGCCTTCTAAATATCTACCTCTACATCTTTGGAATTTTTAGAGGCCTCTACTTCCTCAACTTACTACATTTCTTATTATTTGTCTTCTTCCTTCTTTTTCTTCTTATCTTCCTTTTTGCATTTGCATTTGGTAGTGTGAGTAACTTCTTCTCTTATATCCTATTATTATTTGGATATGCTATGATATGATGTAATTTATTCCTCCTCATACACCTATGGTGATGGTAGAGAGTACTCAAGATGCACCTCCAAGTTGGGCACCTATTGCTTCTTTCTACCTATGGTGACTAGTCTATGTTGAGGTGGTGATGCAAAAGTTTATGCGGTAGGTTACACTTCCTGCTCAGTAGATGGCTAGCCAAATGTACATTCTACAAGTGTAGGTGAGAATCTAGTCTCTTATCTCATTCACAACCTATACACAAGTGGTTTTAGAGGACTCTCTGGTAGGGGTATAAAGATAACATGAATTTAAATGTTGGATTAGTTACTAGTGGGAAGAATTCCATTCTACATCACAATTGCTTTACCTCCTCTTTGATTGTATCCACATTAATGGAAGGTGGACACGTGAGAAGTTCCACTCATAGTTTTGGTGAATCTTATTTTAAAATTTGTACTGTACACACCACCTTCCAAAAAATATTTCTTTTTCTTGCTCCTTATCATAATAGTCTCTATCCATGTCTACTAACATGACTTGGTAGACCTCTTGTGCATTAGCTCTCATCTCCATGAGATCACATGAACCAACTATCTAGGGTACCTTCAAGTTATCATTCCATGTTACCATACTATGTGTTTTGCACTTTGAAGGAGGTGATTCTGAGTGAGTATATACTTTTCACTTCCCCTTTTGTTATTGTGAACTAGATGCTAGTTATGATGTTTGCATTATAGGAATGTCTATGACTGGTGGTATGGATTGTAGAGGAGTTTTTCACCTTACTACATGCTCCTTTTATCTATCCACTTTATCTTATACCATCTCCATTATGATGAAAAATGGAAGTGGTTTGAAGGGTGAGCATGGTAGCACATGTATTGTAATGAAAACTCCCTTTGATAGTAGTGTGACACAAGCATATTATCCTAGATACTAGAGGACATTTGGTGGGAATTGAGGGTGTGTTATGATGAGATCTAATAAATTCTCCCACCATTCTTTAAACTTCCCCTCATATGTGAGGGATCCCCATTCCTATGTCCATATGATGTTATATAACTACTGCATTAGCTAGTAGTTTGTATCTAGGTACACTTCCCCCTTGAGTGATTTAAATTGTGTAAGACAAAAGAGGAGGATAAAAAATTGGTACTGTAAGATCTACCTTGGGGTGGTCTGACACTTATCGATGTTTGTGAGCAATTGTTGTAAAAGATATTCTAGTTAATTGAATTGTTTGCCTTAGTGGATCTTCTTATGTGTGATGTCCATAACTCCCTTAGGTATATATTTGACAAACTTGGTCATTTTACAAAATCACTTGGTGATGCACTGGACAAGGATGTGCACAAGCTCATCTGGGATCTCATCTACTAGGATTCCTTGATTCGATTACACATACAAGTCATGAAATTATTTTAAAATTGATAGTGTCTTGGTCTTATATGGCAATAGTGAATCTCCTTACATAGGCATGCCTAATGCTTGGGCCATGGATTATGTATTGATGATGATCATCTCATTCGGTCCCAAATAGATAGTTTCTTTATTGTATCATCCAATAAATACTTGAATAATTTCTCCCATGTCACCAAAGGTTGGCATTTGTAATATATGTTTAACACCTATGTTCTAAAATATATGGGGAGATACAAGGCAAGAGGTTGCATATAATTAATTAGGTTGTGATAGAAGATATTTTTCTCTACTTCCCACAGGTATTCGAATGGATCCTGATCACTATATTTTGTCTATTGAAGTGCCATGTCAACACCCATGGCTTCTTTTTATGCCTTTGAGAGGGGTTAGATTAGTGACATAGTGTCCATTACTATGTGATATAGAATTTGAATGTATTTGAGTAATCTGTGTAAAGGAAATAGTTTGGCTATTCTATAGCTTTAGCTCTTAAAATTGTGCTAATAATGAAATGCAAACATGGAGTTTGAACTTAGATTTTTATAAAATTTTCACCTCTTGGCTTCTATATCGAGGCTATGCCTATCTATATACTCATATTTAATTCAATGGTGGATGTGGTAAATCAATTTCCTATCTAGCCATCAAAGTATTTATTCATTAGTGCATGTGAGGAATTACATCATTATGCCCTTAGGTATCCATACAAGAAGTAGAGCTTCTGATGTTGACTAGCCACTGATTTGTTGAAGATCATGTTTATCGACCCTTAGCTCCTACATTTATTTTTGGTGGATGACCATTATCCAATGGATAAATTTTGGATGTGTTGTTTTGGATACTTTATTGAACTTAATATTTTTCATTAGCTCCTCTTTAACTTTTCCATCAGTACACGTGGCTATTCCTATGCACATCTAGTGCACTCGATGCTTGATTTATGATTTCACCATTATCATTACTGAGATCATCTAAAAATAAAAAAATATAAAAATAACACAAAAAACTTACAAATCAAAAAAATCATAATCTACATGATGCTATTCAACACCCACTCAACTTGCAAAATGAGATCAAATAGACTATTGGTGATAGGGCTTAATCTTATAGCCATTTACTCACCATGGAAATATAGTTCCCTATAGGTCCCTTAAAACTACCATTTTTTTCTATGTTAAATCATGAATAATGTAAGGCCCTTTCCATCTTATTAAATAGGTCTGTCACCATCCATAAGTACCAAAACCACCATTAGGCCTAATAGAGACCTAATGCAATTAGGCCTTCTCAAAGCACACGTTTCACCTTGAACACCTTAAAAATATTGATCCTACACCAAAGGATTAAAAAATTAAAAATTGATTAAATTAAACCATTTATAAACTCAAATTATGTGCCCAACACCATTTGGCTCATTTCACTCCTTGAACCACACCATTAGGTCTAATCATAATTAGCCCTTCTCACTGCCAAAAAGTCTATCTTGAATATCAGAAGTATACACTCAAATTTTATATATAAACATATTAAAACATAAAATTTATATAACATAAATGACATAAGGATCATAAAAAAGTCCATTATTTTTTACCAAACATGGAAAAATACCTCAAACAAACCATTTTCATATGCTCACTCAGAACTACAAATAGGCCTCAAGAACCTAGTCAAGAATCTTTGACTTTTCATACATTTATAGGAATTTATAATGAATAAAAATGTATTAAAATAAATATATGAGATATATAAAATAAATTAATGTGTATTTGAATCTTTAATTTTGGGCATACTGACTCAGGGACAATAATCTCACTCATATATAGAAAATTGCCTGTAGCTTCAAAAACATAGTCATGGAAAGTGAGACTTAGAACACCTATGTGAACACTTTTATAAAATTAAAATGAGTTAATATGATCCTTAAACATACTTATAACATATTTAAATAAATATATTATAATTTTCAATATCAATATTGGTCTTACAAGCTAATCTCATGTCTTCACCCTACATAGACCTCACTATGTTAGACAAGTCACTTTGAGAGCAACATTCTATTTATATATGAGTAGTTAAAAATATTATAATATAAGGGGATATGAGATATAGGTATTTATACATTCCTAATCCAACGTAACCCATCCCTAATCTCATTCTCACTTCTACCTAGTTTTCTCACTATCTTCCTCATTAGGCCTATTTAGTAATAGGTCAACTTCTATGACCAGTTTAGCATATTTAAGGTCTAAAAATTGATAATAAAATTACATGGGAAAGAAATAAAAGTCTCACATATCATCCTCCAATCATTTTTATGCTTTGACCTGGTCTACCTTGCTTGCTACATTAAAAATCCAAGAAATAATGGGTTTCTTGTAGCTTCCACCCACTCTTCTGATAGACCAATGCCACTTAGAGAAAATTGAGAGATTAATATACATATTAAAATCATAAAAATAGGTCAAAAAAACCATTATGAGTCATTTACAACAAGATCTATCATATCAGGTCATTATGAGGGTTTAAACTGCCTTTCATTCTTAGCAATCATTCATAAGGTATTACCCATAAAATCTGAAACCAATGCATGCAAATTTGAGTTAGGACCCTTAAAAAACTCTCATGAACTTATTATGATCTCATACAAAGGTTTCACATGCCAATGAACATAATAAAATCCTTTTTGGGTCTATAATACCTCATTTTGTACACACTAAAAACCTCAAAACCAAATTTCATGCTTTCTCCTTCAGACCTTGACCTCAAAATTGGTCAACATACTTGACACAACCTATTACACATATAAAAATGATATAATGATCTTTGGGATATTATTAGAGGTTCCTATTTCAATAGAACATGCTAAAGATGATGATAACTAAGTTTTATTAGTCTACGTAGGATAGTGTAGTGAATTCATGTTAACCTGAAGCATGATAAAAGTAAAAGATCACGAAATATGAATAAAATAATTTAAACAAGATTTATTTAAGGATACAAATCATTCATATTACATTAAGGTAGATAAAACCAAAGCATTAAACATGATAACACAAATAAGGATTAACATAAGATATTTGATAGGTAACTATGAACCAAAAAGTCTATATTGATCTCAATAAAAGGTCATCAATTGGTTCATACAAACATACATATTTATAATTTATATATTTATCAAATATTCATATTTTTATTCATACATTGGCATCAAAATTGAGAGACTATTCACCTTTTATCCTTTCATAAGTTGGGAGGATAAGAAAAAATACATTATCGAACAACTACATATATAACGCACAAATATTCAAAGGAATATCCTACATAGCTTTCTCATATAATTTCATTCTCCTAAAAATTTCATATAATTAAAATTTTATCTCATCCCAAGACAAAATCATAGGTTCATCTATCTATGCATATAGGGCAAAACCTAAAAATGTGGGTAGATTAGCAAGAGTCACAGTAATCGCTCAAGGTGCCATTTCCAATTTTCACCTCTTATGCACTACTTACCTACCCTTTTGGGTTTTAAACTAAGAAAAATACCAACCTACCACAATTTTAGGTTTTTAATATGCTAGCATATCTACGTGGTTTCCCTTTATAGGTTTTCAACCATCCTAGCCCTACTTATCTCACTAGTCATCCCTAAAGCAAAAAGTTATTTATAATTATACAATTTTTTTCAAATTTTTTGCTTTACATAGTACTCAAATAGTAAGAGGTGGTGTTTTTGATGAATAAGGCTGGATAATAGGATCCTTGACATCTATCTAGGTAACTATGCATTATGTGATCACTTGCTAAAGTTCAAAAGGTGGCATGTACACAATAACATTGAACATCAGAGTCACCTCATTGTAAAATGGAGCCAATTTAGTTTTGAATGAATCCCAACCAAGCATGACTTATTGGACCATGTGAATCAAGACATGCATTGGTGCATAATTCCTAATGATTTCTTTCAAATCCTTATTCTACGTAGTATTTAGGTTGGCCCTTATATTTTTTACCTTCAATTAGATCTCTATGCTTAGTTGGTCCAATTTTTTTGTATGTCTCTCTACCTATTACCCTATAAATGCACTAAATTTCAAGTCCTATTTCTAGATAAAAGTTGGTCATGCACATTATCCTAAGCATTGAATGATTTATAGAGGGCAAGTTCAGTTTCATTGGTTGTAGTTAGGCCGTGCATGGTCATGTAGGCTATGACCACTATGTTGAAATCTATGGTAGAGTTGGTTAGGGAATTATTTAGCTAATGATTGTAATCCAAAATATTTCATGTGAGTTGATGTGCTTTAAGGGTTTTTATGTCCATAATAACTTGATACTCCTCTAGTAGAGTAATCAAAGTCATGGTATCATTCTTCACACTCTAGCCCAAGTTTTTAAGTGCATAGAGTTGCTACGTGGTGCACTAATATTTGGTTAGATTTATTACCAAGGTAATTAACCTATATTGATGTGACATGATTCATTTAATAATGAATCATGAATCTAAATCTAGAAAAGTGTATTTGATGGCCTTTGTTACTTCATGTAATCATGCCCATAGTTCAACATTCTCAACCTTTGCTTGGTCCTGCTCTTACTCTAGGGAGGTCACCTTTTGTGTGATAGATTCTTAAAATGCTATGGTTCCCTCTAGTTATTTTTTCAATTTTAGGTGAGATACATCCAAACATGCTTCTTACCTAACTATAATAGTTTCCAATGTATTAGATGTTGCTATATGATCCTATCGAGGCATGGTGGCTAGAGGAAGGGAGAAAGTGGTGCATCAAGAATTGACTACTAGAACATCATAGAGTTATGCACCTCTTAGTAGAGATTATGGAAAATGATTTTGTGCCTACATCATGGTGGGTTCTTGATACTACATTGTGGCCTCTACTACCAACTTTACTTATTATGTAACATCCTTAGCCTTCTTCTGTCTAGCCTCTTCTTCCTATTTATTCTTCCTAGCTTCTTCCTCCATATTCCTTTTCTCCTCCTCTTCTTCTTGTTTATTATTCTTCTCTGATTCCTACCTTTTTTGGTCCTCTTCCTCTCTCTTAGTATTCTTTTCCTCTTTTTTTCTCTTTAGCTTACTCACTCTCTTTCTTCTTTCTCTCCTCTTCTCCTTATGCTTCTTCTCTTATTCTTGCTTTTGCCTATGTCCCTCTTATTTATTATTCAATTCCTATTCCTTCACAACTTGGTCTTGAATTTGAGCTTGTGCTTAAGCTTGTACTTGATATTTATATAGGAATTCATCATGTTGCACCTTTGTCTTGGTAGTTTCATCTACCTATTACTATGCCTAGGTTGCTACATCTTGTTACCAATTTTCTTATTCTTTTTCCTCCTTCTCTCTCTCTCTCTCTCTCTCTCTCTCTCTAGACTTGTTGTATGGTAGCTACTTCTTGAGCTTACTGGGCCACCTATTGAGCCTTCTAAATATCTACCTCTACATCTTTGGAATTTTTAGAGGCCTCTACTTCCTCAACTTACTACATTTCTTATTATTTGTCTTCTTCCTTCTTTTTCTTCTTATCTTCCTTTTTGCATTTGCATTTGGTAGTGTGAGTAACTTCTTCTCTTATATCCTATTATTATTTGGATATGCTATGATATGATGTAATTTATTCCTCCTCATACACCTATGGTGATGGTAGAGAGTACTCAAGATGCACCTCCAAGTTGGGCACCTATTGCTTCTTTCTACCTATGGTGACTAGTCTATGTTGAGGTGGTGATGCAAAAGTTTATGCGGTAGGTTACACTTCCTGCTCAGTAGATGGCTAGCCAAATGTACATTCTACAAGTGTAGGTGAGAATCTAGTCTCTTATCTCATTCACAACCTATACACAAGTGGTTTTAGAGGACTCTCTGGTAGGGGTATAAAGATAACATGAATTTAAATGTTGGATTAGTTACTAGTGGGAAGAATTCCATTCTACATCACAATTGCTTTACCTCCTCTTTGATTGTATCCACATTAATGGAAGGTGGACACGTGAGAAGTTCCACTCATAGTTTTGGTGAATCTTATTTTAAAATTTGTACTGTACACACCACCTTCCAAAAAATATTTCTTTTTCTTGCTCCTTATCATAATAGTCTCTATCCATGTCTACTAACATGACTTGGTAGACCTCTTGTGCATTAGCTCTCATCTCCATGAGATCACATGAACCAACTATCTAGGGTACCTTCAAGTTATCATTCCATGTTACCATACTATGTGTTTTGCACTTTGAAGGAGGTGATTCTGAGTGAGTATATACTTTTCACTTCCCCTTTTGTTATTGTGAACTAGATGCTAGTTATGATGTTTGCATTATAGGAATGTCTATGACTGGTGGTATGGATTGTAGAGGAGTTTTTCACCTTACTACATGCTCCTTTTATCTATCCACTTTATCTTATACCATCTCCATTATGATGAAAAATGGAAGTGGTTTGAAGGGTGAGCATGGTAGCACATGTATTGTAATGAAAACTCCCTTTGATAGTAGTGTGACACAAGCATATTATCCTAGATACTAGAGGACATTTGGTGGGAATTGAGGGTGTGTTATGATGAGATCTAATAAATTCTCCCACCATTCTTTAAACTTCCCCTCATATGTGAGGGATCCCCATTCCTATGTCCATATGATGTTATATAACTACTGCATTAGCTAGTAGTTTGTATCTAGGTACACTTCCCCCTTGAGTGATTTAAATTGTGTAAGACAAAAGAGGAGGATAAAAAATTGGTACTGTAAGATCTACCTTGGGGTGGTCTGACACTTATCGATGTTTGTGAGCAATTGTTGTAAAAGATATTCTAGTTAATTGAATTGTTTGCCTTAGTGGATCTTCTTATGTGTGATGTCCATAACTCCCTTAGGTATATATTTGACAAACTTGGTCATTTTACAAAATCACTTGGTGATGCACTGGACAAGGATGTGCACAAGCTCATCTGGGATCTCATCTACTAGGATTCCTTGATTCGATTACACATACAAGTCATGAAATTATTTTAAAATTGATAGTGTCTTGGTCTTATATGGCAATAGTGAATCTCCTTACATAGGCATGCCTAATGCTTGGGCCATGGATTATGTATTGATGATGATCATCTCATTCGGTCCCAAATAGATAGTTTCTTTATTGTATCATCCAATAAATACTTGAATAATTTCTCCCATGTCACCAAAGGTTGGCATTTGTAATATATGTTTAACACCTATGTTCTAAAATATATGGGGAGATACAAGGCAAGAGGTTGCATATAATTAATTAGGTTGTGATAGAAGATATTTTTCTCTACTTCCCACAGGTATTCGAATGGATCCTGATCACTATATTTTGTCTATTGAAGTGCCATGTCAACACCCATGGCTTCTTTTTATGCCTTTGAGAGGGGTTAGATTAGTGACATAGTGTCCATTACTATGTGATATAGAATTTGAATGTATTTGAGTAATCTGTGTAAAGGAAATAGTTTGGCTATTCTATAGCTTTAGCTCTTAAAATTGTGCTAATAATGAAATGCAAACATGGAGTTTGAACTTAGATTTTTATAAAATTTTCACCTCTTGGCTTCTATATCGAGGCTATGCCTATCTATATACTCATATTTAATTCAATGGTGGATGTGGTAAATCAATTTCCTATCTAGCCATCAAAGTATTTATTCATTAGTGCATGTGAGGAATTACATCATTATGCCCTTAGGTATCCATACAAGAAGTAGAGCTTCTGATGTTGACTAGCCACTGATTTGTTGAAGATCATGTTTATCGACCCTTAGCTCCTACATTTATTTTTGGTGGATGACCATTATCCAATGGATAAATTTTGGATGTGTTGTTTTGGATACTTTATTGAACTTAATATTTTTCATTAGCTCCTCTTTAACTTTTCCATCAGTACACGTGGCTATTCCTATGCACATCTAGTGCACTCGATGCTTGATTTATGATTTCACCATTATCATTACTGAGATCATCTAAAAATAAAAAAATATAAAAATAACACAAAAAACTTACAAATCAAAAAAATCATAATCTACATGATGCTATTCAACACCCACTCAACTTGCAAAATGAGATCAAATAGACTATTGGTGATAGGGCTTAATCTTATAGCCATTTACTCACCATGGAAATATAGTTCCCTATAGGTCCCTTAAAACTACCATTTTTTTCTATGTTAAATCATGAATAATGTAAGGCCCTTTCCATCTTATTAAATAGGTCTGTCACCATCCATAAGTACCAAAACCACCATTAGGCCTAATAGAGACCTAATGCAATTAGGCCTTCTCAAAGCACACGTTTCACCTTGAACACCTTAAAAATATTGATCCTACACCAAAGGATTAAAAAATTAAAAATTGATTAAATTAAACCATTTATAAACTCAAATTATGTGCCCAACACCATTTGGCTCATTTCACTCCTTGAACCACACCATTAGGTCTAATCATAATTAGCCCTTCTCACTGCCAAAAAGTCTATCTTGAATATCAGAAGTATACACTCAAATTTTATATATAAACATATTAAAACATAAAATTTATATAACATAAATGACATAAGGATCATAAAAAAGTCCATTATTTTTTACCAAACATGGAAAAATACCTCAAACAAACCATTTTCATATGCTCACTCAGAACTACAAATAGGCCTCAAGAACCTAGTCAAGAATCTTTGACTTTTCATACATTTATAGGAATTTATAATGAATAAAAATGTATTAAAATAAATATATGAGATATATAAAATAAATTAATGTGTATTTGAATCTTTAATTTTGGGCATACTGACTCAGGGACAATAATCTCACTCATATATAGAAAATTGCCTGTAGCTTCAAAAACATAGTCATGGAAAGTGAGACTTAGAACACCTATGTGAACACTTTTATAAAATTAAAATGAGTTAATATGATCCTTAAACATACTTATAACATATTTAAATAAATATATTATAATTTTCAATATCAATATTGGTCTTACAAGCTAATCTCATGTCTTCACCCTACATAGACCTCACTATGTTAGACAAGTCACTTTGAGAGCAACATTCTATTTATATATGAGTAGTTAAAAATATTATAATATAAGGGGATATGAGATATAGGTATTTATACATTCCTAATCCAACGTAACCCATCCCTAATCTCATTCTCACTTCTACCTAGTTTTCTCACTATCTTCCTCATTAGGCCTATTTAGTAATAGGTCAACTTCTATGACCAGTTTAGCATATTTAAGGTCTAAAAATTGATAATAAAATTACATGGGAAAGAAATAAAAGTCTCACATATCATCCTCCAATCATTTTTATGCTTTGACCTGGTCTACCTTGCTTGCTACATTAAAAATCCAAGAAATAATGGGTTTCTTGTAGCTTCCACCCACTCTTCTGATAGACCAATGCCACTTAGAGAAAATTGAGAGATTAATATACATATTAAAATCATAAAAATAGGTCAAAAAAACCATTATGAGTCATTTACAACAAGATCTATCATATCAGGTCATTATGAGGGTTTAAACTGCCTTTCATTCTTAGCAATCATTCATAAGGTATTACCCATAAAATCTGAAACCAATGCATGCAAATTTGAGTTAGGACCCTTAAAAAACTCTCATGAACTTATTATGATCTCATACAAAGGTTTCACATGCCAATGAACATAATAAAATCCTTTTTGGGTCTATAATACCTCATTTTGTACACACTAAAAACCTCAAAACCAAATTTCATGCTTTCTCCTTCAGACCTTGACCTCAAAATTGGTCAACATACTTGACACAACCTATTACACATATAAAAATGATATAATGATCTTTGGGATATTATTAGAGGTTCCTATTTCAATAGAACATGCTAAAGATGATGATAACTAAGTTTTATTAGTCTACGTAGGATAGTGTAGTGAATTCATGTTAACCTGAAGCATGATAAAAGTAAAAGATCACGAAATATGAATAAAATAATTTAAACAAGATTTATTTAAGGATACAAATCATTCATATTACATTAAGGTAGATAAAACCAAAGCATTAAACATGATAACACAAATAAGGATTAACATAAGATATTTGATAGGTAACTATGAACCAAAAAGTCTATATTGATCTCAATAAAAGGTCATCAATTGGTTCATACAAACATACATATTTATAATTTATATATTTATCAAATATTCATATTTTTATTCATACATTGGCATCAAAATTGAGAGACTATTCACCTTTTATCCTTTCATAAGTTGGGAGGATAAGAAAAAATACATTATCGAACAACTACATATATAACGCACAAATATTCAAAGGAATATCCTACATAGCTTTCTCATATAATTTCATTCTCCTAAAAATTTCATATAATTAAAATTTTATCTCATCCCAAGACAAAATCATAGGTTCATCTATCTATGCATATAGGGCAAAACCTAAAAATGTGGGTAGATTAGCAAGAGTCACAGTAATCGCTCAAGGTGCCATTTCCAATTTTCACCTCTTATGCACTACTTACCTACCCTTTTGGGTTTTAAACTAAGAAAAATACCAACCTACCACAATTTTAGGTTTTTAATATGCTAGCATATCTACGTGGTTTCCCTTTATAGGTTTTCAACCATCCTAGCCCTACTTATCTCACTAGTCATCCCTAAAGCAAAAAGTTATTTATAATTATACAATTTTTTTCAAATTTTTTGCTTTACATAGTACTCAAATAGTAAGAGGTGGTGTTTTTGATGAATAAGGCTGGATAATAGGATCCTTGACATCTATCTAGGTAACTATGCATTATGTGATCACTTGCTAAAGTTCAAAAGGTGGCATGTACACAATAACATTGAACATCAGAGTCACCTCATTGTAAAATGGAGCCAATTTAGTTTTGAATGAATCCCAACCAAGCATGACTTATTGGACCATGTGAATCAAGACATGCATTGGTGCATAATTCCTAATGATTTCTTTCAAATCCTTATTCTACGTAGTATTTAGGTTGGCCCTTATATTTTTTACCTTCAATTAGATCTCTATGCTTAGTTGGTCCAATTTTTTTGTATGTCTCTCTACCTATTACCCTATAAATGCACTAAATTTCAAGTCCTATTTCTAGATAAAAGTTGGTCATGCACATTATCCTAAGCATTGAATGATTTATAGAGGGCAAGTTCAGTTTCATTGGTTGTAGTTAGGCCGTGCATGGTCATGTAGGCTATGACCACTATGTTGAAATCTATGGTAGAGTTGGTTAGGGAATTATTTAGCTAATGATTGTAATACAAAATATTTCATGTGAGTTGATGTGCTTTAAGGGTTTTTATGTCCATAATAACTTGATACTCCTCTAGTAGAGTAATCAAAGTCATGGTATCATTCTTCACACTCTAGCCCAAGTTTTTAAGTGCATAGAGTTGCTACGTGGTGCACTAATATTTGGTTAGATTTATTACCAAGGTAATTAACCTATATTGATGTGACATGATTCATTTAATAATGAATCATGAATCTAAATCTAGAAAAGTGTATTTGATGGCCTTTGTTACTTCATGTAATCATGCCCATAGTTCAACATTCTCAACCTTTGCTTGGTCCTGCTCTTACTCTAGGGAGGTCACCTTTTGTGTGATAGATTCTTAAAATGCTATGGTTCCCTCTAGTTATTTTTTCAATTTTAGGTGAGATACATCCAAACATGCTTCTTACCTAACTATAATAGTTTCCAATGTATTAGATGTTGCTATATGATCCTATCGAGGCATGGTGGCTAGAGGAAGGGAGAAAGTGGTGCATCAAGAATTGACTACTAGAACATCATAGAGTTATGCACCTCTTAGTAGAGATTATGGAAAATGATTTTGTGCCTACATCATGGTGGGTTCTTGATACTACATTGTGGCCTCTACTACCAACTTTACTTATTATGTAACATCCTTAGCCTTCTTCTGTCTAGCCTCTTCTTCCTATTTATTCTTCCTAGCTTCTTCCTCCATATTCCTTTTCTCCTCCTCTTCTTCTTGTTTATTATTCTTCTCTGATTCCTACCTTTTTTGGTCCTCTTCCTCTCTCTTAGTATTCTTTTCCTCTTTTTTTCTCTTTAGCTTACTCACTCTCTTTCTTCTTTCTCTCCTCTTCTCCTTATGCTTCTTCTCTTATTCTTGCTTTTGCCTATGTCCCTCTTATTTATTATTCAATTCCTATTCCTTCACAACTTGGTCTTGAATTTGAGCTTGTGCTTAAGCTTGTACTTGATATTTATATAGGAATTCATCATGTTGCACCTTTGTCTTGGTAGTTTCATCTACCTATTACTATGCCTAGGTTGCTACATCTTGTTACCAATTTTCTTATTCTTTTTCCTCCTTCTCTCTCTCTCTCTCTCTCTCTCTCTCTCTAGACTTGTTGTATGGTAGCTACTTCTTGAGCTTACTGGGCCACCTATTGAGCCTTCTAAATATCTACCTCTACATCTTTGGAATTTTTAGAGGCCTCTACTTCCTCAACTTACTACATTTCTTATTATTTGTCTTCTTCCTTCTTTTTCTTCTTATCTTCCTTTTTGCATTTGCATTTGGTAGTGTGAGTAACTTCTTCTCTTATATCCTATTATTATTTGGATATGCTATGATATGATGTAATTTATTCCTCCTCATACACCTATGGTGATGGTAGAGAGTACTCAAGATGCACCTCCAAGTTGGGCACCTATTGCTTCTTTCTACCTATGGTGACTAGTCTATGTTGAGGTGGTGATGCAAAAGTTTATGCGGTAGGTTACACTTCCTGCTCAGTAGATGGCTAGCCAAATGTACATTCTACAAGTGTAGGTGAGAATCTAGTCTCTTATCTCATTCACAACCTATACACAAGTGGTTTTAGAGGACTCTCTGGTAGGGGTATAAAGATAACATGAATTTAAATGTTGGATTAGTTACTAGTGGGAAGAATTCCATTCTACATCACAATTGCTTTACCTCCTCTTTGATTGTATCCACATTAATGGAAGGTGGACACGTGAGAAGTTCCACTCATAGTTTTGGTGAATCTTATTTTAAAATTTGTACTGTACACACCACCTTCCAAAAAATATTTCTTTTTCTTGCTCCTTATCATAATAGTCTCTATCCATGTCTACTAACATGACTTGGTAGACCTCTTGTGCATTAGCTCTCATCTCCATGAGATCACATGAACCAACTATCTAGGGTACCTTCAAGTTATCATTCCATGTTACCATACTATGTGTTTTGCACTTTGAAGGAGGTGATTCTGAGTGAGTATATACTTTTCACTTCCCCTTTTGTTATTGTGAACTAGATGCTAGTTATGATGTTTGCATTATAGGAATGTCTATGACTGGTGGTATGGATTGTAGAGGAGTTTTTCACCTTACTACATGCTCCTTTTATCTATCCACTTTATCTTATACCATCTCCATTATGATGAAAAATGGAAGTGGTTTGAAGGGTGAGCATGGTAGCACATGTATTGTAATGAAAACTCCCTTTGATAGTAGTGTGACACAAGCATATTATCCTAGATACTAGAGGACATTTGGTGGGAATTGAGGGTGTGTTATGATGAGATCTAATAAATTCTCCCACCATTCTTTAAACTTCCCCTCATATGTGAGGGATCCCCATTCCTATGTCCATATGATGTTATATAACTACTGCATTAGCTAGTAGTTTGTATCTAGGTACACTTCCCCCTTGAGTGATTTAAATTGTGTAAGACAAAAGAGGAGGATAAAAAATTGGTACTGTAAGATCTACCTTGGGGTGGTCTGACACTTATCGATGTTTGTGAGCAATTGTTGTAAAAGATATTCTAGTTAATTGAATTGTTTGCCTTAGTGGATCTTCTTATGTGTGATGTCCATAACTCCCTTAGGTATATATTTGACAAACTTGGTCATTTTACAAAATCACTTGGTGATGCACTGGACAAGGATGTGCACAAGCTCATCTGGGATCTCATCTACTAGGATTCCTTGATTCGATTACACATACAAGTCATGAAATTATTTTAAAATTGATAGTGTCTTGGTCTTATATGGCAATAGTGAATCTCCTTACATAGGCATGCCTAATGCTTGGGCCATGGATTATGTATTGATGATGATCATCTCATTCGGTCCCAAATAGATAGTTTCTTTATTGTATCATCCAATAAATACTTGAATAATTTCTCCCATGTCACCAAAGGTTGGCATTTGTAATATATGTTTAACACCTATGTTCTAAAATATATGGGGAGATACAAGGCAAGAGGTTGCATATAATTAATTAGGTTGTGATAGAAGATATTTTTCTCTACTTCCCACAGGTATTCGAATGGATCCTGATCACTATATTTTGTCTATTGAAGTGCCATGTCAACACCCATGGCTTCTTTTTATGCCTTTGAGAGGGGTTAGATTAGTGACATAGTGTCCATTACTATGTGATATAGAATTTGAATGTATTTGAGTAATCTGTGTAAAGGAAATAGTTTGGCTATTCTATAGCTTTAGCTCTTAAAATTGTGCTAATAATGAAATGCAAACATGGAGTTTGAACTTAGATTTTTATAAAATTTTCACCTCTTGGCTTCTATATCGAGGCTATGCCTATCTATATACTCATATTTAATTCAATGGTGGATGTGGTAAATCAATTTCCTATCTAGCCATCAAAGTATTTATTCATTAGTGCATGTGAGGAATTACATCATTATGCCCTTAGGTATCCATACAAGAAGTAGAGCTTCTGATGTTGACTAGCCACTGATTTGTTGAAGATCATGTTTATCGACCCTTAGCTCCTACATTTATTTTTGGTGGATGACCATTATCCAATGGATAAATTTTGGATGTGTTGTTTTGGATACTTTATTGAACTTAATATTTTTCATTAGCTCCTCTTTAACTTTTCCATCAGTACACGTGGCTATTCCTATGCACATCTAGTGCACTCGATGCTTGATTTATGATTTCACCATTATCATTACTGAGATCATCTAAAAATAAAAAAATATAAAAATAACACAAAAAACTTACAAATCAAAAAAATCATAATCTACATGATGCTATTCAACACCCACTCAACTTGCAAAATGAGATCAAATAGACTATTGGTGATAGGGCTTAATCTTATAGCCATTTACTCACCATGGAAATATAGTTCCCTATAGGTCCCTTAAAACTACCATTTTTTTCTATGTTAAATCATGAATAATGTAAGGCCCTTTCCATCTTATTAAATAGGTCTGTCACCATCCATAAGTACCAAAACCACCATTAGGCCTAATAGAGACCTAATGCAATTAGGCCTTCTCAAAGCACACGTTTCACCTTGAACACCTTAAAAATATTGATCCTACACCAAAGGATTAAAAAATTAAAAATTGATTAAATTAAACCATTTATAAACTCAAATTATGTGCCCAACACCATTTGGCTCATTTCACTCCTTGAACCACACCATTAGGTCTAATCATAATTAGCCCTTCTCACTGCCAAAAAGTCTATCTTGAATATCAGAAGTATACACTCAAATTCTATATATAAACATATTAAAACATAAAATTTATATAACATAAATGACATAAGGATCATAAAAAAGTCCATTATTTTTTACCAAACATGGAAAAATACCTCAAACAAACCATTTTCATATGCTCACTCAGAACTACAAATAGGCCTCAAGAACCTAGTCAAGAATCTTTGACTTTTCATACATTTATAGGAATTTATAATGAATAAAAATGTATTAAAATAAATATATGAGATATATAAAATAAATTAATGTGTATTTGAATCTTTAATTTTGGGCATACTGACTCAGGGACAATAATCTCACTCATATATAGAAAATTGCCTGTAGCTTCAAAAACATAGTCATGGAAAGTGAGACTTAGAACACCTATGTGAACACTTTTATAAAATTAAAATGAGTTAATATGATCCTTAAACATACTTATAACATATTTAAATAAATATATTATAATTTTCAATATCAATATTGGTCTTACAAGCTAATCTCATGTCTTCACCCTACATAGACCTCACTATGTTAGACAAGTCACTTTGAGAGCAACATTCTATTTATATATGAGTAGTTAAAAATATTATAATATAAGGGGATATGAGATATAGGTATTTATACATTCCTAATCCAACGTAACCCATCCCTAATCTCATTCTCACTTCTACCTAGTTTTCTCACTATCTTCCTCATTAGGCCTATTTAGTAATAGGTCAACTTCTATGACCAGTTTAGCATATTTAAGGTCTAAAAATTGATAATAAAATTACATGGGAAAGAAATAAAAGTCTCACATATCATCCTCCAATCATTTTTATGCTTTGACCTGGTCTACCTTGCTTGCTACATTAAAAATCCAAGAAATAATGGGTTTCTTGTAGCTTCCACCCACTCTTCTGATAGACCAATGCCACTTAGAGAAAATTGAGAGATTAATATACATATTAAAATCATAAAAATAGGTCAAAAAAACCATTATGAGTCATTTACAACAAGATCTATCATATCAGGTCATTATGAGGGTTTAAACTGCCTTTCATTCTTAGCAATCATTCATAAGGTATTACCCATAAAATCTGAAACCAATGCATGCAAATTTGAGTTAGGACCCTTAAAAAACTCTCATGAACTTATTATGATCTCATACAAAGGTTTCACATGCCAATGAACATAATAAAATCCTTTTTGGGTCTATAATACCTCATTTTGTACACACTAAAAACCTCAAAACCAAATTTCATGCTTTCTCCTTCAGACCTTGACCTCAAAATTGGTCAACATACTTGACACAACCTATTACACATATAAAAATGATATAATGATCTTTGGGATATTATTAGAGGTTCCTATTTCAATAGAACATGCTAAAGATGATGATAACTAAGTTTTATTAGTCTACGTAGGATAGTGTAGTGAATTCATGTTAACCTGAAGCATGATAAAAGTAAAAGATCACGAAATATGAATAAAATAATTTAAACAAGATTTATTTAAGGATACAAATCATTCATATTACATTAAGGTAGATAAAACCAAAGCATTAAACATGATAACACAAATAAGGATTAACATAAGATATTTGATAGGTAACTATGAACCAAAAAGTCTATATTGATCTCAATAAAAGGTCATCAATTGGTTCATACAAACATACATATTTATAATTTATATATTTATCAAATATTCATATTTTTATTCATACATTGGCATCAAAATTGAGAGACTATTCACCTTTTATCCTTTCATAAGTTGGGAGGATAAGAAAAAATACATTATCGAACAACTACATATATAACGCACAAATATTCAAAGGAATATCCTACATAGCTTTCTCATATAATTTCATTCTCCTAAAAATTTCATATAATTAAAATTTTATCTCATCCCAAGACAAAATCATAGGTTCATCTATCTATGCATATAGGGCAAAACCTAAAAATGTGGGTAGATTAGCAAGAGTCACAGTAATCGCTCAAGGTGCCATTTCCAATTTTCACCTCTTATGCACTACTTACCTACCCTTTTGGGTTTTAAACTAAGAAAAATACCAACCTACCACAATTTTAGGTTTTTAATATGCTAGCATATCTACGTGGTTTCCCTTTATAGGTTTTCAACCATCCTAGCCCTACTTATCTCACTAGTCATCCCTAAAGCAAAAAGTTATTTATAATTATACAATTTTTTTCAAATTTTTTGCTTTACATAGTACTCAAATAGTAAGAGGTGGTGTTTTTGATGAATAAGGCTGGATAATAGGATCCTTGACATCTATCTAGGTAACTATGCATTATGTGATCACTTGCTAAAGTTCAAAAGGTGGCATGTACACAATAACATTGAACATCAGAGTCACCTCATTGTAAAATGGAGCCAATTTAGTTTTGAATGAATCCCAACCAAGCATGACTTATTGGACCATGTGAATCAAGACATGCATTGGTGCATAATTCCTAATGATTTCTTTCAAATCCTTATTCTACGTAGTATTTAGGTTGGCCCTTATATTTTTTACCTTCAATTAGATCTCTATGCTTAGTTGGTCCAATTTTTTTGTATGTCTCTCTACCTATTACCCTATAAATGCACTAAATTTCAAGTCCTATTTCTAGATAAAAGTTGGTCATGCACATTATCCTAAGCATTGAATGATTTATAGAGGGCAAGTTCAGTTTCATTGGTTGTAGTTAGGCCGTGCATGGTCATGTAGGCTATGACCACTATGTTGAAATCTATGGTAGAGTTGGTTAGGGAATTATTTAGCTAATGATTGTAATACAAAATATTTCATGTGAGTTGATGTGCTTTAAGGGTTTTTATGTCCATAATAACTTGATACTCCTCTAGTAGAGTAATCAAAGTCATGGTATCATTCTTCACACTCTAGCCCAAGTTTTTAAGTGCATAGAGTTGCTACGTGGTGCACTAATATTTGGTTAGATTTATTACCAAGGTAATTAACCTATATTGATGTGACATGATTCATTTAATAATGAATCATGAATCTAAATCTAGAAAAGTGTATTTGATGGCCTTTGTTACTTCATGTAATCATGCCCATAGTTCAACATTCTCAACCTTTGCTTGGTCCTGCTCTTACTCTAGGGAGGTCACCTTTTGTGTGATAGATTCTTAAAATGCTATGGTTCCCTCTAGTTATTTTTTCAATTTTAGGTGAGATACATCCAAACATGCTTCTTACCTAACTATAATAGTTTCCAATGTATTAGATGTTGCTATATGATCCTATCGAGGCATGGTGGCTAGAGGAAGGGAGAAAGTGGTGCATCAAGAATTGACTACTAGAACATCATAGAGTTATGCACCTCTTAGTAGAGATTATGGAAAATGATTTTGTGCCTACATCATGGTGGGTTCTTGATACTACATTGTGGCCTCTACTACCAACTTTACTTATTATGTAACATCCTTAGCCTTCTTCTGTCTAGCCTCTTCTTCCTATTTATTCTTCCTAGCTTCTTCCTCCATATTCCTTTTCTCCTCCTCTTCTTCTTGTTTATTATTCTTCTCTGATTCCTACCTTTTTTGGTCCTCTTCCTCTCTCTTAGTATTCTTTTTCTCTTTTTTTCTCTTTAGCTTACTCACTCTCTTTCTTCTTTCTCTCCTCTTCTCCTTATGCTTCTTCTCTTATTCTTGCTTTTGCCTATGTCCCTCTTATTTATTATTCAATTCCTATTCCTTCACAACTTGGTCTTGAATTTGAGCTTGTGCTTAAGCTTGTACTTGATATTTATATAGGAATTCATCATGTTGCACCTTTGTCTTGGTAGTTTCATCTACCTATTACTATGCCTAGGTTGCTACATCTTGTTACCAATTTTCTTATTCTTTTTCCTCCTTCTCTCTCTCTCTCTCTCTCTCTCTCTCTCTAGACTTGTTGTATGGTAGCTACTTCTTGAGCTTACTGGGCCACCTATTGAGCCTTCTAAATATCTACCTCTACATCTTTGGAATTTTTAGAGGCCTCTACTTCCTCAACTTACTACATTTCTTATTATTTGTCTTCTTCCTTCTTTTTCTTCTTATCTTCCTTTTTGCATTTGCATTTGGTAGTGTGAGTAACTTCTTCTCTTATATCCTATTATTATTTGGATATGCTATGATATGATGTAATTTATTCCTCCTCATACACCTATGGTGATGGTAGAGAGTACTCAAGATGCACCTCCAAGTTGGGCACCTATTGCTTCTTTCTACCTATGGTGACTAGTCTATGTTGAGGTGGTGATGCAAAAGTTTATGCGGTAGGTTACACTTCCTGCTCAGTAGATGGCTAGCCAAATGTACATTCTACAAGTGTAGGTGAGAATCTAGTCTCTTATCTCATTCACAACCTATACACAAGTGGTTTTAGAGGACTCTCTGGTAGGGGTATAAAGATAACATGAATTTAAATGTTGGATTAGTTACTAGTGGGAAGAATTCCATTCTACATCACAATTGCTTTACCTCCTCTTTGATTGTATCCACATTAATGGAAGGTGGACACGTGAGAAGTTCCACTCATAGTTTTGGTGAATCTTATTTTAAAATTTGTACTGTACACACCACCTTCCAAAAAATATTTCTTTTTCTTGCTCCTTATCATAATAGTCTCTATCCATGTCTACTAACATGACTTGGTAGACCTCTTGTGCATTAGCTCTCATCTCCATGAGATCACATGAACCAACTATCTAGGGTACCTTCAAGTTATCATTCCATGTTACCATACTATGTGTTTTGCACTTTGAAGGAGGTGATTCTGAGTGAGTATATACTTTTCACTTCCCCTTTTGTTATTGTGAACTAGATGCTAGTTATGATGTTTGCATTATAGGAATGTCTATGACTGGTGGTATGGATTGTAGAGGAGTTTTTCACCTTACTACATGCTCCTTTTATCTATCCACTTTATCTTATACCATCTCCATTATGATGAAAAATGGAAGTGGTTTGAAGGGTGAGCATGGTAGCACATGTATTGTAATGAAAACTCCCTTTGATAGTAGTGTGACACAAGCATATTATCCTAGATACTAGAGGACATTTGGTGGGAATTGAGGGTGTGTTATGATGAGATCTAATAAATTCTCCCACCATTCTTTAAACTTCCCCTCATATGTGAGGGATCCCCATTCCTATGTCCATATGATGTTATATAACTACTGCATTAGCTAGTAGTTTGTATCTAGGTACACTTCCCCCTTGAGTGATTTAAATTGTGTAAGACAAAAGAGGAGGATAAAAAATTGGTACTGTAAGATCTACCTTGGGGTGGTCTGACACTTATCGATGTTTGTGAGCAATTGTTGTAAAAGATATTCTAGTTAATTGAATTGTTTGCCTTAGTGGATCTTCTTATGTGTGATGTCCATAACTCCCTTAGGTATATATTTGACAAACTTGGTCATTTTACAAAATCACTTGGTGATGCACTGGACAAGGATGTGCACAAGCTCATCTGGGATCTCATCTACTAGGATTCCTTGATTCGATTACACATACAAGTCATGAAATTATTTTAAAATTGATAGTGTCTTGGTCTTATATGGCAATAGTGAATCTCCTTACATAGGCATGCCTAATGCTTGGGCCATGGATTATGTATTGATGATGATCATCTCATTCGGTCCCAAATAGATAGTTTCTTTATTGTATCATCCAATAAATACTTGAATAATTTCTCCCATGTCACCAAAGGTTGGCATTTGTAATATATGTTTAACACCTATGTTCTAAAATATATGGGGAGATACAAGGCAAGAGGTTGCATATAATTAATTAGGTTGTGATAGAAGATATTTTTCTCTACTTCCCACAGGTATTCGAATGGATCCTGATCACTATATTTTGTCTATTGAAGTGCCATGTCAACACCCATGGCTTCTTTTTATGCCTTTGAGAGGGGTTAGATTAGTGACATAGTGTCCATTACTATGTGATATAGAATTTGAATGTATTTGAGTAATCTGTGTAAAGGAAATAGTTTGGCTATTCTATAGCTTTAGCTCTTAAAATTGTGCTAATAATGAAATGCAAACATGGAGTTTGAACTTAGATTTTTATAAAATTTTCACCTCTTGGCTTCTATATCGAGGCTATGCCTATCTATATACTCATATTTAATTCAATGGTGGATGTGGTAAATCAATTTCCTATCTAGCCATCAAAGTATTTATTCATTAGTGCATGTGAGGAATTACATCATTATGCCCTTAGGTATCCATACAAGAAGTAGAGCTTCTGATGTTGACTAGCCACTGATTTGTTGAAGATCATGTTTATCGACCCTTAGCTCCTACATTTATTTTTGGTGGATGACCATTATCCAATGGATAAATTTTGGATGTGTTGTTTTGGATACTTTATTGAACTTAATATTTTTCATTAGCTCCTCTTTAACTTTTCCATCAGTACACGTGGCTATTCCTATGCACATCTAGTGCACTCGATGCTTGATTTATGATTTCACCATTATCATTACTGAGATCATCTAAAAATAAAAAAATATAAAAATAACACAAAAAACTTACAAATCAAAAAAATCATAATCTACATGATGCTATTCAACACCCACTCAACTTGCAAAATGAGATCAAATAGACTATTGGTGATAGGGCTTAATCTTATAGCCATTTACTCACCATGGAAATATAGTTCCCTATAGGTCCCTTAAAACTACCATTTTTTTCTATGTTAAATCATGAATAATGTAAGGCCCTTTCCATCTTATTAAATAGGTCTGTCACCATCCATAAGTACCAAAACCACCATTAGGCCTAATAGAGACCTAATGCAATTAGGCCTTCTCAAAGCACACGTTTCACCTTGAACACCTTAAAAATATTGATCCTACACCAAAGGATTAAAAAATTAAAAATTGATTAAATTAAACCATTTATAAACTCAAATTATGTGCCCAACACCATTTGGCTCATTTCACTCCTTGAACCACACCATTAGGTCTAATCATAATTAGCCCTTCTCACTGCCAAAAAGTCTATCTTGAATATCAGAAGTATACACTCAAATTTTATATATAAACATATTAAAACATAAAATTTATATAACATAAATGACATAAGGATCATAAAAAAGTCCATTATTTTTTACCAAACATGGAAAAATACCTCAAACAAACCATTTTCATATGCTCACTCAGAACTACAAATAGGCCTCAAGAACCTAGTCAAGAATCTTTGACTTTTCATACATTTATAGGAATTTATAATGAATAAAAATGTATTAAAATAAATATATGAGATATATAAAATAAATTAATGTGTATTTGAATCTTTAATTTTGGGCATACTGACTCAGGGACAATAATCTCACTCATATATAGAAAATTGCCTGTAGCTTCAAAAACATAGTCATGGAAAGTGAGACTTAGAACACCTATGTGAACACTTTTATAAAATTAAAATGAGTTAATATGATCCTTAAACATACTTATAACATATTTAAATAAATATATTATAATTTTCAATATCAATATTGGTCTTACAAGCTAATCTCATGTCTTCACCCTACATAGACCTCACTATGTTAGACAAGTCACTTTGAGAGCAACATTCTATTTATATATGAGTAGTTAAAAATATTATAATATAAGGGGATATGAGATATAGTTATTTATACATTCCTAATCCAACGCAACCCATCCCTAATCTCATTCTCACTTCTACCTAGTTTTCTCACTATCTTCCTCATTAGGCCTATTTAGTAATAGGTCAACTTCTATGACCAGTTTAGCATATTTAAGGTCTAAAAATTGATAATAAAATTACATGGGAAAGAAATAAAAGTCTCACATATCATCCTCCAATCATTTTTATGCTTTGACCTGGTCTACCTTGCTTGCTACATTAAAAATCCAAGAAATAATGGGTTTCTTGTAGCTTCCACCCACTCTTCTGATAGACCAATGCCACTTAGAGAAAATTGAGAGATTAATATACATATTAAAATCATAAAAATAGGTCAAAAAAACCATTATGAGTCATTTACAACAAGATCTATCATATCAGGTCATTATGAGGGTTTAAACTGCCTTTCATTCTTAGCAATCATTCATAAGGTATTACCCATAAAATCTGAAACCAATGCATGCAAATTTGAGTTAGGACCCTTAAAAAACTCTCATGAACTTATTATGATCTCATACAAAGGTTTCACATGCCAATGAACATAATAAAATCCTTTTTGGGTCTATAATACCTCATTTTGTACACACTAAAAACCTCAAAACCAAATTTCATGCTTTCTCCTTCAGACCTTGACCTCAAAATTGGTCAACATACTTGACACAACCTATTACACATATAAAAATGATATAATGATCTTTGGGATATTATTAGAGGTTCCTATTTCAATAGAACATGCTAAAGATGATGATAACTAAGTTTTATTAGTCTACGTAGGATAGTGTAGTGAATTCATGTTAACCTGAAGCATGATAAAAGTAAAAGATCACGAAATATGAATAAAATAATTTAAACAAGATTTATTTAAGGATACAAATCATTCATATTACATTAAGGTAGATAAAACCAAAGCATTAAACATGATAACACAAATAAGGATTAACATAAGATATTTGATAGGTAACTATGAACCAAAAAGTCTATATTGATCTCAATAAAAGGTCATCAATTGGTTCATACAAACATACATATTTATAATTTATATATTTATCAAATATTCATATTTTTATTCATACATTGGCATCAAAATTGAGAGACTATTCACCTTTTATCCTTTCATAAGTTGGGAGGATAAGAAAAAATACATTATCGAACAACTACATATATAACGCACAAATATTCAAAGGAATATCCTACATAGCTTTCTCATATAATTTCATTCTCCTAAAAATTTCATATAATTAAAATTTTATCTCATCCCAAGACAAAATCATAGGTTCATCTATCTATGCATATAGGGCAAAACCTAAAAATGTGGGTAGATTAGCAAGAGTCACAGTAATCGCTCAAGGTGCCATTTCCAATTTTCACCTCTTATGCACTACTTACCTACCCTTTTGGGTTTTAAACTAAGAAAAATACCAACCTACCACAATTTTAGGTTTTTAATATGCTAGCATATCTACGTGGTTTCCCTTTATAGGTTTTCAACCATCCTAGCCCTACTTATCTCACTAGTCATCCCTAAAGCAAAAAGTTATTTATAATTATACAATTTTTTTCAAATTTTTTGCTTTACATAGTACTCAAATAGTAAGAGGTGGTGTTTTTGATGAATAAGGCTGGATAATAGGATCCTTGACATCTATCTAGGTAACTATGCATTATGTGATCACTTGCTAAAGTTCAAAAGGTGGCATGTACACAATAACATTGAACATCAGAGTCACCTCATTGTAAAATGGAGCCAATTTAGTTTTGAATGAATCCCAACCAAGCATGACTTATTGGACCATGTGAATCAAGACATGCATTGGTGCATAATTCCTAATGATTTCTTTCAAATCCTTATTCTACGTAGTATTTAGGTTGGCCCTTATATTTTTTACCTTCAATTAGATCTCTATGCTTAGTTGGTCCAATTTTTTTGTATGTCTCTCTACCTATTACCCTATAAATGCACTAAATTTCAAGTCCTATTTCTAGATAAAAGTTGGTCATGCACATTATCCTAAGCATTGAATGATTTATAGAGGGCAAGTTCAGTTTCATTGGTTGTAGTTAGGCCGTGCATGGTCATGTAGGCTATGACCACTATGTTGAAATCTATGGTAGAGTTGGTTAGGGAATTATTTAGCTAATGATTGTAATCCAAAATATTTCATGTGAGTTGATGTGCTTTAAGGGTTTTTATGTCCATAATAACTTGATACTCCTCTAGTAGAGTAATCAAAGTCATGGTATCATTCTTCACACTCTAGCCCAAGTTTTTAAGTGCATAGAGTTGCTACGTGGTGCACTAATATTTGGTTAGATTTATTACCAAGGTAATTAACCTATATTGATGTGACACGATTCATTTAATAATGAATCATGAATCTAAATCTAGAAAAGTGTATTTGATGGCCTTTGTTACTTCATGTAATCATGCCCATAGTTCAACATTCTCAACCTTTGCTTGGTCCTGCTCTTACTCTAGGGAGGTCACCTTTTGTGTGATAGATTCTTAAAATGCTATGGTTCCCTCTAGTTATTTTTTCAATTTTAGGTGAGATACATCCAAACATGCTTCTTACCTAACTATAATAGTTTCCAATGTATTAGATGTTGCTATATGATCCTATCGAGGCATGGTGGCTAGAGGAAGGGAGAAAGTGGTGCATCAAGAATTGACTACTAGAACATCATAGAGTTATGCACCTCTTAGTAGAGATTATGGAAAATGATTTTGTGCCTACATCATGGTGGGTTCTTGATACTACATTGTGGCCTCTACTACCAACTTTACTTATTATGTAACATCCTTAGCCTTCTTCTGTCTAGCCTCTTCTTCCTATTTATTCTTCCTAGCTTCTTCCTCCATATTCCTTTTCTCCTCCTCTTCTTCTTGTTTATTATTCTTCTCTGATTCCTACCTTTTTTGGTCCTCTTCCTCTCTCTTAGTATTCTTTTCCTCTTTTTTTCTCTTTAGCTTACTCACTCTCTTTCTTCTTTCTCTCCTCTTCTCCTTATGCTTCTTCTCTTATTCTTGCTTTTGCCTATGTCCCTCTTATTTATTATTCAATTCCTATTCCTTCACAACTTGGTCTTGAATTTGAGCTTGTGCTTAAGCTTGTACTTGATATTTATATAGGAATTCATCATGTTGCACCTTTGTCTTGGTAGTTTCATCTACCTATTACTATGCCTAGGTTGCTACATCTTGTTACCAATTTTCTTATTCTTTTTCCTCCTTCTCTCTCTCTCTCTCTCTCTCTCTCTCTAGACTTGTTGTATGGTAGCTACTTCTTGAGCTTATTGGGCCACCTATTGAGCCTTCTAAATATCTACCTCTACATCTTTGGAATTTTTAGAGGCCTCTACTTCCTCAACTTACTACATTTCTTATTATTTGTCTTCTTCCTTCTTTTTCTTCTTATCTTCCTTTTTGCATTTGCATTTGGTAGTGTGAGTAACTTCTTCTCTTATATCCTATTATTATTTGGATATGCTATGATATGATGTAATTTATTCCTCCTCATACACCTATGGTGATGGTAGAGAGTACTCAAGATGCACCTCCAAGTTGGGCACCTATTGCTTCTTTCTACCTATGGTGACTAGTCTATGTTGAGGTGGTGATGCAAAAGTTTATGCGGTAGGTTACACTTCCTGCTCAGTAGATGGCTAGCCAAATGTACATTCTACAAGTGTAGGTGAGAATCTAGTCTCTTATCTCATTCACAACCTATACACAAGTGGTTTTAGAGGACTCTCTGGTAGGGGTATAAAGATAACATGAATTTAAATGTTGGATTAGTTACTAGTGGGAAGAATTCCATTCTACATCACAATTGCTTTACCTCCTCTTTGATTGTATCCACATTAATGGAAGGTGGACACGTGAGAAGTTCCACTCATAGTTTTGGTGAATCTTATTTTAAAATTTGTACTGTACACACCACCTTCCAAAAAATATTTCTTTTTCTTGCTCCTTATCATAATAGTCTCTATCCATGTCTACTAACATGACTTGGTAGACCTCTTGTGCATTAGCTCTCATCTCCATGAGATCACATGAACCAACTATCTAGGGTACCTTCAAGTTATCATTCCATGTTACCATACTATGTGTTTTGCACTTTGAAGGAGGTGATTCTGAGTGAGTATATACTTTTCACTTCCCCTTTTGTTATTGTGAACTAGATGCTAGTTATGATGTTTGCATTATAGGAATGTCTATGACTGGTGGTATGGATTGTAGAGGAGTTTTTCACCTTACTACATGCTCCTTTTATCTATCCACTTTATCTTATACCATCTCCATTATGATGAAAAATGGAAGTGGTTTGAAGGGTGAGCATGGTAGCACATGTATTGTAATGAAAACTCCCTTTGATAGTAGTGTGACACAAGCATATTATCCTAGATACTAGAGGACATTTGGTGGGAATTGAGGGTGTGTTATGATGAGATCTAATAAATTCTCCCACCATTCTTTAAACTTCCCCTCATATGTGAGGGATCCCCATTCCTATGTCCATATGATGTTATATAACTACTGCATTAGCTAGTAGTTTGTATCTAGGTACACTTCCCCCTTGAGTGATTTAAATTGTGTAAGACAAAAGAGGAGGATAAAAAATTGGTACTGTAAGATCTACCTTGGGGTGGTCTGACACTTATCGATGTTTGTGAGCAATTGTTGTAAAAGATATTCTAGTTAATTGAATTGTTTGCCTTAGTGGATCTTCTTATGTGTGATGTCCATAACTCCCTTAGGTATATATTTGACAAACTTGGTCATTTTACAAAATCACTTGGTGATGCACTGGACAAGGATGTGCACAAGCTCATCTGGGATCTCATCTACTAGGATTCCTTGATTCGATTACACATACAAGTCATGAAATTATTTTAAAATTGATAGTGTCTTGGTCTTATATGGCAATAGTGAATCTCCTTACATAGGCATGCCTAATGCTTGGGCCATGGATTATGTATTGATGATGATCATCTCATTCGGTCCCAAATAGATAGTTTCTTTATTGTATCATCCAATAAATACTTGAATAATTTCTCCCATGTCACCAAAGGTTGGCATTTGTAATATATGTTTAACACCTATGTTCTAAAATATATGGGGAGATACAAGGCAAGAGGTTGCATATAATTAATTAGGTTGTGATAGAAGATATTTTTCTCTACTTCCCACAGGTATTCGAATGGATCCTGATCACTATATTTTGTCTATTGAAGTGCCATGTCAACACCCATGGCTTCTTTTTATGCCTTTGAGAGGGGTTAGATTAGTGACATAGTGTCCATTACTATGTGATATAGAATTTGAATGTATTTGAGTAATCTGTGTAAAGGAAATAGTTTGGCTATTCTATAGCTTTAGCTCTTAAAATTGTGCTAATAATGAAATGCAAACATGGAGTTTGAACTTAGATTTTTATAAAATTTTCACCTCTTGGCTTCTATATCGAGGCTATGCCTATCTATATACTCATATTTAATTCAATGGTGGATGTGGTAAATCAATTTCCTATCTATCCATTAAAGTATTTATTCATTAGTGCATGTGAGGAATTACATCATTATGCCCTTAGGTATCCATACAAGAAGTAGAGCTTCTGATGTTGACTAGCCACTGATTTGTTGAAGATCATGTTTATCGACCCTTAGCTCCTACATTTATTTTTGGTGGATGACCATTATCCAATGGATAAATTTTGGATGTGTTGTTTTGGATACTTTATTGAACTTAATATTTTTCATTAGCTCCTCTTTAACTTTTCCATCAGTAGACGTGGCTATTCCTATGCACATCTAGTGCACTCGATGCTTGATTTATGATTTCACCATTATCATTACTGAGATCATCTAAAAATAAAAAAATATAAAAATAACACAAAAAACTTACAAATCAAAAAAATCATTATCTACATGATGTTATTCAACACCCACTCAACTTGCAAAATGAGATCAAATAGACTATTGGTGATAGGGCTTAATCTTATAGCCATTTACTCACCATGGAAATATAGTTCCCTATAGGTCCCTTAAAACTACCATTTTTTTCTATGTTAAATCATGAATAATGTAAGGCCCTTTCCATCTTATTTGCAATTTGCCTGGGAATGCTCTGAACTAGCTATCATACAACAAAACTGTCTACTCTTTATGGAATTCCTTATGGTGTAGTTTCCTATCATGCCATGATTTATGAATTTGATTATGCACTTCCTATGTCCATGTTTATCTTCTTCTAAGCTCATCCATTCTATTGAATTCCAAGATTTTATTCGTAAGAGATTCTTGATCTCCTAAATGTATGACCATAATGATGCACAGGCTGGGCACTAGATACTCCATGGGCATGACTACTTCCTAATCATATACCAACTAAAATTGTGTAAATCATGTAGATATTTTATATTTTGTGTGATATGACCATAAGATCATATTAATGTGATCTTCCTAGTTGTCACACTTGACATCATAAATTTTTGTGAGCATTTTCCCTAGTACCTTATTTGAAGCTTCAGCGTATCTATTTGCCTATGACTGATAGGCAGTGCTCTTATGATGCACAATTATGAATTTTTCCATCAAATATTTGATGGTATTATTGAGAAAGTGTTTTCCTCTATCACTAACCATTTTGATTAGACATCTAAACCTAGTAACGATGTTTTTATACAAAAACTTCATTGTGTCCTTCATATCATAGCTAGGTGTAATAGCAGCTTCAACTTATTTAGTGAAATAAGCTATCATAATAATGATATACCTAGCCTTGATGTGATTTCTTGGAGGGTTTATTAGTCTTACAAAGTCAATACCCCACTATTCAAATGGTTGCTCTGCTAATAGATGTTTCAACAGAATCTCATCTTTATAGAGTGATTTTCCCATATGTTAGTAGACATCATAATGTTGCACAACTCTATGTTCATCTTAAAACAAATTCTTCCACCAAAATCCACTTTTTAGAATATTTATAGTAGTGGCCTCTTCTATGAAATGTCCTCCTATTAATCCTTAATGAGATTCCTCTAAGAGTTGAGGCTATTCATGTTTGAGGACAACCTTACATAGGACTTCATCCTTTCCCAAGTGATATAGTAGTCCATTAATGATAGTATATGGATGTGATCTAGTCACAAATTTATTTTTATCCTATTCCTAAAAGTGCACAAGGAAGATTCATTGCTTGAGGAAGTTAGAAATAGCTTCAAAGTTTTTAGGAATCACTAAGACATGGAAGAGGTGTGCATCAGGTGAATCTTCTTGTAGTTCTTCCAGATCTTTAGCATCTGGAATTTAATTGAGGTGGTTAGGTCCCACATTTTCTCTACCTAATTATATATTTATTCATAAATTAAAATTCCTAAAATAACATCAACCAGTGAGATATTTATCCTCCTAGCATTGGTTTGTTGACCAAGTAGTGCAGAGCTTGATGTTTTGTGAAAAATTTGAATAGTGTCACCAAAAGATAGTGCCAAAATTTTTGTAGTGCAAACATAATGTCCAATGTTTCTTGTTCTGTGGTTGTATAATTTTTCTCTGCATCAAACACTTTTTGTCTAGCAAAGTGAATGGGATGATCAAGTGCACCATCTCTAGGATATGAAAATACTACACCAACTGTGATGCCAAAAGCATCTACATGTACATCAAACAACTTAGTATATTCTAGGAAAACAAGTATAGGCATAATGAATGATCACTATTTGAGCTCAATAAAAACTGCTTAGCATTTAAATGTCCATACAAACTTCCAATGAAGATGATATCATTGTGTAGCCTTTGATAAATTTTTGGTAGTATCTTATATGTATGAAAAAGGAGTGCACTTTAGTGGAATTAATAGGTAGTGGAATAATTAATATTAATATGATTTTAGCTTGATCCACCAAAATTCCATCACTGTAAACAACATGTCTAAGTAAAACACCAAAAGGTGTAAAGAATACACATTTCTTCAAATTTAAAGTGATGCTTAAACTCAACATCATTATAACATAAACCACAACTTAGAAAAATGATGTTTAAATAGGGAGAAGAATACCCAATCATTTAAATAAACTTATAAGAAATCATGGATTAAATCTTTGAATGTTGTGACTACTACATGCAAGAACACCGTAGGTGCATTCTTCAAGCTAAACAACATGAATTTATATGTAAAAGAACCCCACTCTATTGAATAGTCATTTTGGCTTGATCCTCCTCTATGATCAAAATATGATGGTATCCACTAAACCCATCTATGAAAGAGTATAATTTATGTCCTATGATAGACTCTAAAACTTAATTTTTAAATGGTATGGGGAATGGATCATTTTCGTAGGCATCATTCAAAATGTGGCAGTCTCCACATACCTAGATTTCTCTTATTTTCTTGGGATATACTACCATTGGGATTATCTAGTTAGCTTTTTCTACTAGATAGATTATCCTTATGTCCTAAATTCTATCCAGTTCTACCTTTACTTTTAGCTTCATATTGGGGTTGGGTTTGTATGGTCACTTCCTGATTGGATGTGCACACTCTTACAATTCAATGTGCATCTCACCAAGAGATGAGTTAACTCCTCAAACATCTGAAAACTTAGTGGGGAATACATATTAGTAATATCTCATAAGTTTTAGGGATTTTGAAACTTTAATCTCCATATAATAGTCACCTATGCTTGCCAGTTTTGGAACCTCCTCTGTTTCAATGTTAGCAATATGTTTCTTAAGAGGTTGCTGATAAATATTATGTTTTTATTCATCCACTAATTCTTGGATCTTCCTTTACCATTAATTCTCAAGGATTGGGATATTAAATAGCTTATCTTCTTTAGTTAGTGTTACATTAGTGTCCTTGAGTGGTTCTATAGGCCATTTAGGTCTAAATAAATCATTCAAATCTAAATTTGCATTAGAATCATAATCTTCATCATTATCTGCCTCATCCTTGATTTGATGACAAGGATTTGTCAAAGCTTGTTCTTTAGTCCTAGCATATTTATATATTTAAAGTATATAATTAAGATTAAAAGCTACATTTTTATATGTAGTTGATTCTATTGTGATGCTCAAATCTTTCATGCACCCATGGCATAGAAGGTACTTGAGTTTTTGAAGTACATTATGGACTAAAGGATTTTCATCTTTAAAGACAAAAGTTTGTATGAAGTCAATCTACACTTGTGCCCAATATTTGGTTTCTCTCCTATGATCCTGGTACATGTACCATGCTATGGGTAGTGGAGCTAGTGTATAGTGAAAAATATGAACCTAATACTTAGGTGCCACACATTTTGCATTCCAAACTTCAACACATTTATGTACATGAATTTAGGGAACTCTCCTTAAAAAAATGGCCAATTAATGTAGATGAATTGTGGGGCTGAAATATATTGATCATGAGTTCACGGGCATCATCCCACTCTAGATGATTATCCTAATGAGTTTCCCACCAAGTTGAAACAACTCCCTTCAAAGCATAGTTTAGTGGACTAACCCACTGATTAATAGTTAGAATATGGACTTGTATTCATAG
Organism: Torreya grandis; assembly: GCA_037957365.1. Lineage (NCBI taxonomy): Eukaryota > Viridiplantae > Streptophyta > Pinopsida > Cupressales > Taxaceae > Torreya > Torreya grandis. The sequence continues at coordinate 1,769,047 of JARHVA010003627.1, read as the reverse complement.
AATAAAATCATTGATGTCCTCCATTGTGTAATATATAGGTAGTTGATATTCATGTGTAAAGACCATCCTCATGGCTTGAAGTTCAAGGTCACCATGGGCCCAGTAAAGGGGATGAATATCTAAATAACCACTAATAACAAAAGCTACTTCCTAGGGTACTATGCCTTCACTTGTTGGTTCTATGTAATATTGCATGTGATTGTCAACTTGGTATAGGAAATCAACTTCTAAGTGAGTGGGAAATTTTACAGACATGGAGGCACAGTCTTCACTGATGAACTAATTTACAATCAGATGCATAACTACTAGTTTTGGTCTCCATTATTATGATATGTTCAATTTATAGGTAAGCATCAACTGTACTTGAGGTTTAGCTTGTTGGTATAGGAAGTTGCATTATGTTACATGTAGAGCATTAGGATTATTATTTGTAATGACCTTCATCCAGTTGGTTTCTTAAAGAACATGTGGAGAGTCTATTTCAATAGGAATTATGTATGGTTTGTGTACTTTATTGAGGGGAATGAACACAACCTTATCACCTTGATATGCCTCAAGCTAGTTATGTACTGTATTGATAGTCATCCAACCATCATATACCCATTTATTTTTTATCAAGTCAGGGTAGTGCATTGTCATAGTATTCATGTCTATGAACTCAAATTCTCCTCACAAGGACAAATCTACAAATTTTATCTCAATATCCTCCAATTGACCAATAGGCTCAACTTTCCTATAGTTAGCCAAGCTCAGAGTTATTGGATTATAGCTAAGAGCTGGTCATCCAATCACTTCCCATGTGGATTTGGGTATCATATTTATTTTGCTACCAAAATCAAAGAAAACATTTAGGATTTCTTATCCTAAAACCTCAATATCAATCTGTGCATCCACATTTCATGGTTTCTTTGTCTTGACATACTAGACCAACTTTTCTATCTTTTACTGGCCGCACTATGCACATTTTAAAAGATTATGTAATAAATTCATGATGTGCTATGATATATCTTTATTTCACAAAGTACTCAAAAGTTTTAGTAAATATTTTAGCATAGTGATAACTCTATTTTGTCATATGATGCACATAATTTGACCATACATTTACACAATGATGGATGTAGCATCACCATCAGTAGTTTCCTATTGTTAGATATTTTTCAATAACTATGCATTTTCATTCATAAGACTCTTTTCTATGGTTGGATCTAGGTATTTGTCTTGTCTTACCTTTCTGATGCCCTAAACCTAAGGCATCTCAAGTGGAGGCAATACTTTTTTTGCATGTTTTTTCCATGTTACACCATTTAGAAAATCATTTTATTTAGGTTTGGTTCTTACCATGTTTACATTTGAGATAACTTTGTCCTTCCTTTAATTTTTGAGGATAGGAAAATCTTCTATATCATCTTGATCAGAGACTCTACAATATGCATAATATGATTATCTCTATAGATTCATTGGGAATTTTCTTTGGACATGATTGTACCCTCTACATAGGTAGCATTGTAGAGGAGGCCACTAATAGTTTTTTCCTCGACCACCTTGGTATCCTCCTCTATAACCACTTCAACCTCCTCTTCTATTAGATTGATCTTCCCCTTGGTATCCTCCTTGTGGTTATGAAAAATTCCATTATTAATACTACTAATTATTATACCCCATAATGAATTACTGTTATGCAATTGGTGGAATACAAGTTGGTTGTTGTGGCTACATTATGGGTGAATTCTATGGTGCTGCATACTAGTATTGAGGTGATCGAGGTATCCACCCTAGTGATGAATGGGTCAATCTAGGTGAAAAAGAAGTCCATTCAGCTAGGCCATGAGGCTAGTACTATGATTAACTCAAAATCCACTATAGACCCACTTGGGTCACATAATTCTTATCATCCTATGAGCATGGGATTGTTTTCTTTATCAAGGAGATTTATTGTGCTATAATGGCAAACACATTTTTTGATATACCTTATTTAAGCTCCTATAGATCTCTACAATTCTTCTCATCATGATTAGTAGATTTACATAAATTATAGTAAAATTTTTGAGGATTTTTGATATATTGTTGCAGTAGATGACATTATGTCATAGCATGACATACTACTTGACAAAGTTTATATAATTCTATCTTTATTTTGGGACATTCATTTCGATGGTGTTTTTCTTTTCTGCACTTTATACACCATAGTTTCAATTTTTATTTTTCTATTTCATGATACTGCTCCATTATTTTCATGAAAGACTGTAATGTGTTTTCAAAGTTAGAGTTAGCAATAAGAGCTTCTCTATAGTCCTCAATCTATTCTACTCATAGTGTAATAGTTCAAGCATATACTTTTATCTCATATTGTGATTACATAGTGGCAAAACAAATCTTGCCTCATAATCCTTCAATGAATCATACTACCTTATCCTTATCTATTAAATAAAATTCCACTTTGTTCATTACATCAAAAAATCTATGATCATAGTCATAGATTGACTCTTTAGACTTTTACCATATCTGTCTGAGGTCCTATATTATCTAGCTAGTATATTTCTTAATCTTAAACTCTGTGACAAGACAATATTGCATGTATTTAAAACTTGCCTATTATATATCTCTTTTGTATATGAAATATAATTCTCTCCCAACTAGAGCCCCTATCAATTCACACTTTTGTAATTTTTCATCAGTGACACCCTTAACTTGCCATTTCATTTTAAAATTTAAAAGGTGCTATTTAGGGTCTGTGGACCCATCATAGATGGCCAGATTTAAGAATCCTCATAACTAATTCATCATATTCACTATTATAGTTGAATCTTCTACACATCTGGTATTGGAGGTGATTATGTCCTAGGTGTTCTTACCTACGTACTACTCTATGTACCCAAATAATTTTTATGTGCACTCTACTTGTCTGCAATTCCTTGTTGTTATTATTAAACTTTACCTAATAATATATACTTAAAATCCTTTATAATTCATTTTTTAAAAATATCCATGGCCCAAAAGTTCACATGCTCTAAAAACTATTTCTCCCAACTCTTCTCCTCCCTGCTCAATAGGTTGAAAAATTCTGCTAGGATATATAAGATTGGGCTATGGGCATGTGTATACTTCTAGTGAATAATCCTTTCTAATGACTTATTTATCTACTTCACTTGATCCTATAATTAACCTATGACTAAGTTATATTTCCTTTTTATAATTTTTATTCTTCTATCAATACCCTTTTTTGTAGCTATGCACTACTTCTATCTTCCATCCATTCTACTCTTAAATTACTCTCATCTTCTTCCTCACATGTCTCTTCTTATACTTGCTCTTCATCTTCTCACTCTTTCTAGTAACATCCAACATCATTCTCTTTGTTTGATCTTGACTCATCATCCCACTCATCACTTATGTACACTCATTCATCAACTACTCTAATACTATTCTTACTTCTATTTGTAGTTACTTGGGTATCCATTTATTTATTCCATCTATTCTATTGTCATAGTTCCCTTTTTGAATCTAGAGTTTTCTTCTAACTCTTCTTCCCTCATGTCTCCATTCTAGATTCAGGCTCAAGTTATAGTCACTCATCTATCCATCATTCACCATTATGCACACATATCCCCATATGCCTAAAGTGACTATTCCATACTAGCTAAAATAGGCACCATGGCCTTTTCCATCACTAACATTTTTAATAGAAGAGGTAGTCACTATAAAAGTTTCCTTATGATTCGTAGAGGGAAGTGGTCTTAAATAGTTTTGAATGCTATATATCCTTGTATTATGAAATCCATAGTGTATCCATCTATAGTGGTTTCAACCTAGTAATCTATTACTCTTGTCCAATTAGTTCCCAGTTTCATTGACTGGTCTATATTTTCTTTAATCTAATTGATGTTTTCTTCTACTATGGGATGAAAGTAGAAGTACTCCAATCTTGTCAACTAATTAGTCAGTATTTTGGGTAGTTCATAATAGAAAATTTCATATATTTCACCATATATATGTTCTTAAATGATTTCACTTATGGTGATACTCATGCTTTTGGATTCTTCTTCTATGAAGTGCCATATTTGCTGGTCTAACTGGGTTTCAATATCTTGTTATCCTGATAACCATCTTAGCATAGCTTTCTCTAGAAGGAATGTTTCCATGCTTACTAAACCATTGTTAGTAGAGGTTCTTATTTCAATAGAACATGATAAAGATGAGGATATCTAAGTTTTATTAGTCTACATAGGATACTGTAGTGAATTCATGTTAACCTAAAGCATGATAGACATGAAAGATTGTGTGATAGGTAGAAACTAAGATTAACCAAGAGTTATTAAAATATATAGAGCATTCAAATTACATTAAGGCAGATAAAACCAAAGCATTAAACATGATAACACTAACAAGGATTAAAATAAGAGATTCGATAGGTAACCATAAACCAAAAAGTCTATATTGATCTTATTAAAAGTTCATCAACTTGTTCATACAAACATACATATTTATAGTTGCTATAATTCTTGACTATTCATATTCTTCTTAATACATTAGCACCAAAATGAGAAGACTTTTCACCTTCTATCCTTTCACAATTTAGGAGGATAGGAAAAAATACATTAGTTGACAACTTCATATATATTGCATGAATATTCAAAGGAATATCCTATGTATCTTTCTTATCCAATTTTCTTCTCCCAACATTGGCACCTTGGAAACTAAAGTTGACCCCTCATTAGACCACACTTGGTCTTTTTGCACACTAAGCCTATGACTATACAACACACTTAGGTCTTGAACATACCTTGAAACCTATTGTAATATTCTCAATACCTCATACTAATGTCATAAAAAATCATACCATGCTCACACACTAATAAACTTCTTCTCAAAAGCCTCATATTATTCACCTTAACATGCTACTAAGCCTATACCTTTTCACTAGGTTTCTTCATGTAGGGACTATGAATTAAGACTATTATTAGAACAATTCTAAAGGATTTTTTGCGTCTTTCTCATGCTTATACAACTTTATACACTCTCTCATACCTGTACTAACACAAGTCACCAAGATTAACTATGATTTATGCATACACCATCTCATAGAGCTAGACTAACCTTCTCAAGACACCTAGTACTCAAAGATTTGAAATTGAACAAGCTAACTCTCAATGATATCAACCAAGAACATTCTTCAGTCAATATTCTATAAAGATAATAATACTCTCAATAGGATTATGATCTTGTCACACCCAAACATTGTACAAAGACCTCATACGTAACTATGAGACTGCTAAATCATGTTCATGATATGAAAATGCTCCTCAAGACTGGTACTTAATAATATGTTTACCTTGTATCTTGATCTTGACCATGACATGTCATAAACCTTAGAAGAATTACTAGGTTTACTTAAAATTATTTATCAATAGAGAGACCATAGGTTTCCTTCATATTTTCTCTTGCCATAAAACTTCTTTATCACATACCACTTCACCATGAATGGCCTCAACTTTGACCTTGACATCAATGATATCCATCATCATTTTGACATCAATGACAACATTAATTCTAAATTAGCAATAATAAGAACATACCTCAACATTGATAATGTATATACCATGACATTACTTACACATTTAGGATATACACATGATGATTTATACCCTTCGACTAGAATCATCAGAACATTTGATGGGACATAACAACACATTATTGGTGAGATTGATTTACCTTTACAGGTTAGGCAAACACATATGATTACCACATTTTTCAATCTTACCATATAAAAGAGTCTTTGATATGTTATCAGGATGACCTTGGATACATAAAATCCACGCAATACCTTTTACAATGCATGGGTGTATTAAATACATTCATACCAATAGGGTAGTCATAGTTTCTAGAATTCCATATGAGCATCCACTTAAACATGATAAATTTATTCCAAGACAATTAATTATCAAACCTACTGAGGTTTATCCTCTATGAAAGGGTAAACAATAAGATATCCATTTCTTAGGAAACCTATACTTTGGAGACCTTTTCACCAAATATATATAATGGATTATATAGAATACTTAATTATTCCTACATAATGTATTCAGTTACATAGAGAAACTAAACATATTTCAATTACTGCTACTCTAAAGAAACCAAAAAGCACTAAATGATGGGTTTTTCAAACCCTTACTCCTTATATTATTTCTTCATGACCATATAATCCTATTATACATATGTAAAGTACCATAAATTATATATATCCAAATATAACACTTATACATCCTCTTTGGCAATACCACTAGTTTGATGTGCCATATTATGTGTTTAGAGCTACCTATGAGTATCCCTTAGATGGGATCATAGGCTAGCCTTTTATTTTCGAATATTCAATTTTTTTTAAACATCAAATGTTCAATAAAATAAAAAAACATTCAAATAATTCAAACATATAAAAATATTCAACATTCCAATGTTTTACTAGCTCATTATAACCTATGTTATTTGCTTTATGTTAGTAGATAGTACATCATTTCATTTCTATATACTCATATGTTTTACACATATTTGAGTGTGATATAGGTGTACCTAGACACATGATATATGCACTTATAGATTCTATACCTATCCTCTACTCATGTCATATAGTACATTGGGGGAATCTACTTTTTTTTATCTCTTTTGATACAGGTTACATATCCTTTATGATCATTTCTAAATTTATCATGTTTGACCCTACATGGTAACACTTATACATGTCTATATCCATGATCATATTTTTCATAGTATACTTGATATTCTATGTTATATAATGTTTTTTATTAACACATATATGTATTAAATAGTATGATATTATTATGTTGGTTTCTTATACTTCATTTACTTTACACTTATTTAAGTTCATTTCCATTGCTTTATATTGTCTTGATTGTGGAACATTTGAATATGTTCCTTGATTATTAGACTTTGTGACAATGTATGTTGATTAAAAATTTGAATATGTTATTGCTTTTTATTGTGCAACATTTTAACATGATCCTTTTATGAGGTCTACTTAGACCCTTCTTTTACATTCCATTGAGTCCTCTTATGTGTGTTCTTGATTGTTTGTCAAGCTTGTACTATTACTCTCTTGACATTTCCATGATATGTATAATGCATCTTAGGACTTGATGTGATCACATATTGTGAGTTTCATTGATATATCTATTTAGACATGTTATCCCTATATGATACATGATTCATACATAAATTATACAAATACCTTATCCTTTTGAGGTAAGGTACCTATCAATTTATATTTCCCTCATCTCAAAAGGGGGAAATATCAGTGGGGGCATGTCATAGAAGCATGAAATCCACATTTTAAATAGTTTAAATAATTTATTGGGGGCATGTCATAGAAACTTGACCTTCATACTTACACATTGTTAGGAGAGGTTATTGAAGCATCAGAACATGATAATGATGACGATAGCTATGAGATAATTCATGTCTATAGAATAGTTTATTATATAAAGATAGGGATTTAGATTATAAAAACATAATAAACATTAATTATCCTAAGTTATCATGGAATTAATAACAACCAATGTTGTATAAATTAAAATAATGAATTTAGAATAGTTTAGATAGAAAGTAGCCAAAACATTACACACAAAAATGCACTAAGAACATAATAAGAAATCACACAGGTAACCATAACCATATAATCTCTATTGATCTCTTCTAAAAGTGGAACCCCCTTCTTATTTAAATATATATATATATATATATATATATATATATATATATATATATATATATATATATATATATATATATATATATATATATATATATATATATATATATATATATATATATATCCATTCTATGACTATTCATATTCTTCTCATACTTGGTTCCAAAAGTAGAGTCTCTTCATATGCTACCCTATTACAAGTTGTGAAGATAAGATAAAATAGAATCTACAATGACAAAATGAATGCATAATACATGAATATCAAGCAAATATCTTGTGTGGATTTACAATCCATGTTCTTCTACCAACACTTTATGGACTTAAAATGTTTTCTCATCCTAAGACAACATCGTAGGATATCTGAGAATGCACAAGTGACTAGAGGCTAAAGAAATGATTAAACCAGTAAGATTTGTATTAATCATTCAAGGTACCATATCTAGTTTTCACCTCTTACACACTACTTAGCTTTCATTTTGGGTTTTCAACTAAGTAACATACCAAAATATCACCCTTATTGAGTTTTTAATAGGTTGGTGTAGCCATGTGTCTATCCTTTATAAAATTTCAACCAACCTGACCCTACTTATCTTACTAAGTCATCCCCAATACAAAATGTTATACAAAATTTTCAAAATTTGTACTCTACATAGTAATTAACTTGATAATGGTGGAATGGACATAGATGAAGTTTTAATGGAAGAGTCCTTAGACTAGGTCTAAGCAGCCTTGCACCATATGGTGATCTATTAGACCTCTAAAAGTGCACTATATGTAGGTGTATTAACTATCTACATAATTGAGATGGTGAAGGGAGTCACATCTATTTTTTAGGGATTCTAATCTAGCATAACATCCTATATTAACCATAGTAGGGTGAATAATAGATCATGGTAGCTAATGATCTACATGAGGTCTACATCATCAGTTATGCTCAAGGCTACCTTGGTGTTCACAACCCTTGTCTAAATCTCTCCAATTAGCTACTCCATCTTAGTATAGGTTCTTGAAGCATCAAAACATGCTAAGGATGAGGATAACTATGAGATACTTCATGTACACAAAATAGTTTATTACATAAATATAGGGATTTAGATAATAGAAACATAAGAAGCATTAATTATCTTATGTTATTAAGGAATTAAGAACAACCAGTGTTGCATAAACTAAAATAATGCATTTATAATAGTTTAGATAGATAGAAACCAAAACATTACACACAAGAGAACATGCAAATAATGTAATAAGAAATCACACAAGTAACCATAACCATATAATCTCTATTGATCTCTTCTAAAAGTGGAACCCTCTTATTCTTACAAAAAAAAGTATATATAGACATTTCCAGTTTATGACTATTCATCTTCTTCTCGTACTTAGCACAAAAATTAGATTCTCTTCATATTCTATCCTATTATAAGTCATGAAGATAAGGCAAAATAGATTATACAACAACAAAATGAGTTTATAAAGCATGAATATCAGACAAATATCCTATGTAACTTTACAATCCATGTTTTTATACCAACACTTTCTTGGACTTAAAAGGTTATCTTGTTCTAAGACAATGTTGTAGGATCTCTAAGAATGCACAAGTGACTAGAGGCTGAAGAAATGGTTAGACTAATAAAATTTATAGTAATCATTGAAGGTGACATTTCTAGTTTTCACCACTTTCACACTACTTAGCCACCCTTTTAGGTTTTCAACTAAGTAACATACTAACCTACCACCCTTTTTAAGTTTTCAATAGGTTGGTATAACTAGGTGGTTTTATTTTATAGGTTTTTAAGCAACCTATCCCTACTTATCTTACTAGGTCATCCCTAATATAAAATTTTATACAATTTTTTTAAATTTTTTTCTCTACATAGTACTTAACTTGATGGTGATGGCATAAACATATATGAAGTTTGATCAAAAGAGTCGTTAGACTAGGAATAAGCAACCTTGCACTATGTGATGATTTACTGGATCTTTAAAAGTGGACTATACATAGGTGTATTGACTATCTACATAATTGAGATGGTGAAGGGAGTCAAATCTATTTTATAGGTATTTTGATCCAACATCACTTATTATATAAACCATAGTAGGGTGTAAAATAGAGCATGGTAGCCAAAGATCTACTTGAGGTATGCATCAACAGTTATTCTCAACATTGTCTTGGTGCTTAAAACCCTTGTCTAAATCTCTCTACTTTGCTACTCCATATTATCTACAAGTATCTGATCTTGGAGATTGATGAAGGAATTACATAGCATCTAGATCTACCAATTAAGAAGGTTATTATGCACATTATCCATGGCATTCAATGATTCATGGAGTGTTCTATTCTTCTCTTCCATAATTGTAGTATAACTGGCAATGGTTTCTTTGGTGATGATGGCCTTTGAAAAGTTTGCATTAGAAATGGTAAAGGTATTATCCAATTGATGCTCCTAATCCATGAAATTGTGTGTGACATGTTGAGGTTCAAGTGAGGTAGTATCAAGAATTCTTTGGTATTATTTCAATAGAGTGATGAGAGTGGAAACCTTAACCTTGACATATTGGCCTAATGTTACCACTATGCCCAGTTTTTGTGATACACACTAGTACTTTATTAACTTAGAGATAAGTGTCTTGAGTATGTGTTAGTCAGACATTACTTGGTCTCTAATTACTTGAGTGACCAACTCAGGACAAGTGTCTTAGATAAACTTTGTAACTTCATGTAGTTGAGCCTTCAACTTAATCTTTTTGGCTTTATATTGATCAACCTCATGATCCATATAGGTATATTTATATGCAATGGACTCTTAAGATGCCATAACACCCTCTAAATACTTATTTAATGATAATATAGAAACATATAATGATGCTTCTTATTGGAATGGGAATGCTACCAATGTTCTCATGATAGCTAAAGGATTGGGTCATGTTGTGGTCATAGGTGGAAGTGAGAAGGTAGTGTGTTGGGCACCCATAGCTTGACTACTCATAGATGAAAAGTTAGTTTTTGCTCAATTATTGTATGTGTAGATGTATCTTCTTCTTACCTTGACTACTCCAATATACCTATTTATTGTTCAAGCACTTGTTATTGCTATGATGTAACCTCTTTTATAGTCTTTATTTACTGCATAACATCTTCATCATATTTTCTCTTGGCTTCTTCCACTAATTTCTTATTGATATCTTCCTCTATAGCTTTATTTTTTGCCTATTCCTCCTCTTATAAATTCTTTACACACTCTTCTACTTTTTTCTATTCCTCAAGCACAACAACCTTATATTATTTGGCTTGAGCCTAAGCCTATACCACTAAGTCAGCCTATGCCTAGCTGAACTTGCTCATTATTTTTGTAATTGAGCCTATTATTTATATAGGGCTTCATATTCTTATTTATTATTCTTTAAAAATTCATTAGTTTGATGCTATGTAAGAGTGGCATACTCTAGATCATTATTTGTTTATGCTACTATGTCTAATTATTGCTTATCTTCTTCTATCTTATCCTTGATAGTGAAAGCAACTTATTTATTCCTTTACTCTTCAGCCATCTTTTTATAGTGCAGCTCATATACCTATTTTTTTAAATCAACAATTTCTTTCACCTTCTTTGCCTCCTTCATATCCCTTTTTCATTTAACCTCTATGTCCTGGGCCTTTTACATGTCTTCAAATTCCTTAGCTTGACAACATGATTGCTCAACTTCATGATGTGCTTGCTTAGCTTGTTGTTGTTGGGCCTACTCCTTTTGGTGCTTCTTTTATTTTTATTGGATTTTCCATTCTACTATGTGAGCTACTTCCTCTTTTGACACCTATTATTCTTCAATTGTAAGCTAATTTGGCATGAGTTCTTTGGCCTCCTAAGCTTGTTTTGAAGGTGGAAAATCACTTAGATGGACTATAGAGCTAGATATAGATTATTTCTTACACCCTAAAATAATGATCCTACATTTTGGTAGTGGTAAAGTTGAAGAAGGAGAAGGATACACTTGTTGAACCATGGTTATCATGCCAAATATGCATTCTTCTAGGGTAGGGGAAATCGTAACCTCTCATTGGGTTATGGGTTAGCACACTAGAGACTCTTATGGGATTTTTGGTAGTATCAAAAAGACATCAATAAATATAAAATTGGTATAAGGTAGTTTCTTGAAGAGTTAGGCCATTCTTTGTATTTGTTTAGCCTCTTCACATATAGTGTCAAAAATAATAGATGTGGGACATGGTGGTAGTTTCACCCAAAGGCTTAGAGGGACCTTCTTATGCACTTAAACCATGTGCACTACCTTTCATAAAAATAAGTCCTCCTTCTCCTCCTTCTAATATAAGTTGACTACCATATCTATGACCATCACCTAGTATACCTCCTACTCATTCATTCCCATTTAATGTAGGCTGTAAGGGATTGAAATTTGGGGCACCTTGTGGTCATCTAGCTAGGTTGTGGCTATCTTGATCTTGTGATTTAAAGGAGGTGATGGTGGTTTTTTTGTGGAAAGAATTTACTTTCCTTTCTATTTCTATGAGGTTGTGGCTTCTATTTGTTTCTCATTGAAAAGACTACTACACTAGGTGGCATAGCTTGGAGCAGTGTCATACACCTAGTTACATATGATTTTTACTTGGTGACTTTGGATTATGCCATGGCCATGGTTAAATTTTTTGGAAAGAGTCCAAATAATAACCTACTTAGCTCATGAATGTGAATGAAAAAGCTTTTTGGGAGCAAAATGACAATAACATGTTATCCAAGGTACTACATGACATCTGTTAGTACCCATGGATGTGTATAAATCATCTCCAAACATTATTCCCACCATGTCTTGACTTTTACCTCATGAGCTAGGAAACCATGCTTAGGTGTCCAAATCAAGATGTAAAATTGTTATGCTAGCTAGTAGTCAATTTTTGGGTGCACCTCTCCTTCAGGGGACCTCCATTGGGTAAAACAAAGTAGAAAGATGAGAAACTGGTACTAGAAGGTCTACTTGGAAGTAGTGTGATAATTATAAATATTTTTAAGTAGATAATTTACAAAATATTCTATCCAATTAAATTTCTCATTGTAGTAGATCATGTAATGTGCAATGTCAACCACTCCTTTAGGAGTTTGCTTTGTAGACTTGGTGGTCTGCTAGATTCTCTGTGTGATGCACTTGACCAAGATACACACTATTTAATATTATATTTATTTAATTAGGATTCCTTTGGACCCTTGAACATATAAGTATCTAACCTCCTAAAGGATATGAGGTGTTCTGGTCTTGTAGGGAGCAAGAGAATCACCCTACATAAACATGCCCAAAGTATGGGCCATTGCTTCAATGTCGATGACTATAGTGGTGTTGGGGCCAATAAAAATGTTTTTTGATTGTATTGGCCTAGTATGATTTGAAAAATATCCCCCAAATTACCTAAATTAGGCATCTAAATCAAGTTCTTGATGTCTGTATTTTGAACTCTATGTGGGGCTACAAGAGCAAGTGGTTGTGCAATATCTATAGGATCTGATCAAAATAGTTTTTGCTCTATTACTTAGAAGTAATCAAATGGATTAGGATTAATATGTTTGGTCTATCAAAGTGAAATAGTGATTCCCATTACTTCCTTTTGAGAATCTATCAAATTCTTGATGAGATGCAAATGATTTATGGTAGTAGAAAACTAGAAATGAGAAACTTTTTTCTTTTTTCATATTATAAATTAGCTTGGATCTAGAATGTCAGCCCATGAAATAATTGAAAGAATGAAATTTATACATGGTTTTAAACCTTATGCCTTTATATATTTCACACTTTTTGGCTTTTACATAAATTACATCCTGATCTATCCCTTTGATATCAATATGAATGCTAATATGGCAAATCTTATCTGATCTATAAATTAATGTAGTTAGTCATTAGTGCATGCATAATGATACACAATTATATTATTTTTTATCCATATTGGAGTAAAAATGGATGATGTTGACCAAACACCAAATTGGTGAAGATTAGATTAATCAAACCTTGGCCTTGGCATTAACTACTTAGGGATGACCATTATACGACTGAGATATTGGCTGATGTGACTTAACCATACATTTTTTGGACTTAATTTATTGATTTTAATCTTGATTATTTTAATAATGGTGCACCTAAATTATTATATTCATAGGTGTTTCATGCTATAATTCTTACCATGGTTCCAAAATCTTGTGAAGAGATCATCTAATAACACACACACACACATATAGATAAAAATAAACACATAATTAAACATACAAAAATGGGAAATCCTAATCTACTCGATGTTACTCAACACCCAATAATTTTGTAGAAATAGATGAATTAATACTATTGGTGTTAGGGATTAAGCCTAAAACCATTCACCTACCCTAGAAAAATGGTTCCTTGAAGATCTCTCGAAACAATGATTCCTTGATATGATAATTTGTGTATAACATAAGGCCCTTTATAATTGATATGTAATTTACCTGAGAATACTCTAAAGTGACTATCATATAATAAAATTGGTTAATCTTTGTGAAATTATTTATGATGTAGGTTCCTATTGTGCCATACTTTCTCATTCTACTTATGAAATTCTTACATCCAAGATGCTCTACGTCAATACTCATCCATCATATTTAGTTTGAGAAGCCTATTTGTGAGAGACTCATGATCCCCTAGTATCATAACCATTTCAATGCTTAGACTAGGTACCAAGTATTCCATAAACATTACTACTTCAAGCCCATAGACCAGTTGAAATGTAGTAAAAATTATATCCCTCTTATAGTGAATTTAATAAGCCTAAAGAACTGTAGGAATTCAATCTTTCCAATCATACCTCTTGACATCATAAATATTTTTCAACATCTTGCCCAATAGTTTATTAGAAGCCTTATCTTAGCCATTAGCTTTTAGATTGTATGTAGTACTTTTATGATGGGAAATCATGAATTATTTAGTAAGAGATTTGATAGTATTATTTAGGTAATGTATCCCTTGATCACTGATGAGCTTGTTAGGGCATCCAAACCTTGTGATGATATTATCATAAAGGAACTTTGTTGTATCCTTTACCTTATAGATAGGTGTTGTAGCAGTTTCAACCCATTTGGTAAAATAATATATCATAGTGATAATATATCATGATTTTCTACATTTACTTAGAGGATTAATTGGTACTACAAAATTGATGCCCCATTATTCAAAATGTTATTCAGATAACAAAGGCTACAAAGGAATTTCATCCTTTTGATGTGGTTTACCCATTTTTTAACATACATCATAATGTTGTGCTACTATATGGGCATCCTAAAAAAGGTTTAGCCACCATAATCCACTTTATAATAGTTTTTATGTAGTGGATTCTTTGTATAAATGACCTCTTTCTATTCTTTGGTGTACTTCCTATAAAAGTTATGGGTGTTCATGTTCCAAAACCACCATGTGTAGTAGTTTATCCTTTCTAAAATGATACAAGAGCCTATTTATAATAGTATATACCAAATCTCTAGTGATAAACTACTTCTTGTGTTTTCTTGGTAGTGCATAGGGAATACTCCTTGTTCTAGGAAATTAGCAATTGGCTCAAAATTCTTAGGTATTATAAAAAATCAAAATAGATAAGCATTAGGATAATCTTCATATAGTTCTTCTAGTTCTTCCCCACTTGTGAGGTGACTGATATGATTCGATTCAACATTTTCTCTTCCTGGCTTGATGTTCATGTTCATGTGAAATTGAAATTCTTGAAAAACATCAACCATCTTGAAATGCATTCTCTGAGCATAAAATTATTGACTAGGTAGTGTAGAGATTAATGATCTATGAAAACTTCAAATGGTGTTTCAAGAAGATAATGTTATAATTTTTTTAGTGTGAACACTATAGTTAGTGCTTCTCTTTTAGTTGTCATGTAATTATTTTTATATTAGACAACTTTTAACTTGAAAAATGTATGGGGTGGTACAATCTACCATCTCTTGAATGTGAAATTATAACACTAACTACAAGACCAAAATCATCAATGTGTACATGAAAGGGATTACTTCAGTCTAGAAAGATGAGAATAGGTGTAGTGATCAGTTGTTACTTTAGTTATATGAAGGTTGCTTGACATGCAAAATTCCAAAAAAACTTCACACCTTTAAACAAAAAATACTCCAATGGGGATGAAATGGCCACATATCCCTTGACAAACTTTTGATTGTAACCTGTGTGGCCCAAAAAGTAGTGCACTTCCATGGAACTGAATGGTGGAGGCATGCTAGGAATGACTGTAATTTTGTTCTAGTCCAGTAAAATCCCTTCACTTCACACCATGTGACCTAGTAGGACACTAAAATGTGTAAATAAATAAATAATTTTTAAAATTTAGGGTAATGCACAGAGCTTGACAACATTATAGCATGAGGCACAACTTGGATAAGTGTTCTTTAAATAAATAAAAGACTACCCAATCATCTAGATATACTTCTAGGAAGTCATGAATGAAATCCTTAAACGTAGTCACCACTACTCTATAAAAAATTATAGGTGTGTTCTTGAGGCCAAAAGACATTACCTTGTATGCAAAGGATACCATTTTATGGCAAAAGTCATTTTATCTCTATCTTTTTATATGATGGGTATTTTATGATAGCCACTAAAACCATCTATTAAGGAGAAAACTTCATGACCTACAACATATTCCAAAACTTCATTTGTGAATGGAATAAAAAATGGATCATTCACACATGCATCATTTGAAATTTTATAGTCACCACATACTCTGATCTCCCCTATTTTATTAAGTTTTACTACTATAGGACTTACCCAATTTGACTTCTCTATAGGATAGATTATTCTTTCTTCTTATATTCTATCTAGTTCAACCTTCACTTTCTAATTCATGTTTGGATTCAACTTGTATGACATTTTCTTTATGGGTCATGCATACTCGAGTTGGATATGAATTTCACCTAGGAAAGGATCTACTTCTCTAATTTCTAAAATTTTTATGGGAAACACATCTTGATACTCCCACATGAGTTTCATAGCTTCTAAAACTTTAGATTCAATCCAATAGTCACCTATATGTGCTAGTTTAGGAATCTCCTCACTTATGATGTTTTCCACATTATTTTTAATAGGTTGCTCATAGATCTTGCACTTTTCCTTAGTAATATATTCTTGTAGCATTATTTTCCCTTCTTACTCTAAAATTTTTATGTTTCACAATTTTTATTCTTTAGTGGGTTCTGTGACTAGATCCTTTTATTATTTCTACTAGTCATTTAGGTTCAAACAAACTAGTCAGATCAATATCACCATCAGTATCTAAATCTTTAATTTCCTCCTCTTCATCCTATATTTGATATCACAATTGCATAAGAGATTGTTATTCCATATTGGTAGCTTTATATCTTTGTAATGTTGTATTTAAGTCACATGCTACTTTCTTCTATGCAGTAGACTCCATCATGGTGATTAAATCCTCTGTGTACCCATGGCATATGAAATGTTTAATTTTTATTAGTACATTATAAACCACATGATTCTCATTTTCAAACACAAAATCTAGATGAAGTTAATTTGAACTTGTGTCTAATACTTTCTATCCCTCCTACATTCTTGATGCATATACCAAGCTAATGCTAAAGGGGAAAGTATATAATGAAATATATGAACCTAGTAATTAGGTGCCACATGTTATTTAGTCCAAACCTCAACACATTTATGGATATGGATTTTTGATCACTCACCTTCCTAAAAGTAAGGGTAATTACTTCTGATGACCTATGGTATTTGAATATGCTAATCATAGGTTTGCACACATCATCCTAATCAAATTAATCATCTTTATGAATTATTCACCATGTCACTATACCTCCCTTAAAATAATAATTCAAATAACTAACCCACTGACTGATCATAGGCACATGAACTTGTAGTCATAGGATGAATTTATTGATATCCTTGATTGCATAGTATAAAAGAAGTTGTCTTTCTATGGTGACGATCATTATGATAGGTCAGAGTTCATGATCACAAAGAATTAATTTGAGTATATGTGTATCTAAGTTTCCAATTGTAAATGAATCTATTTTCCAAGGAAAGATGCCTTCTCTGGTTGGATCTATATATTCCTATGTATGATCATCTGCTTGATAGAGAAAATAAACTTCTAAACGAGTAGGGGATTTAGTAGATATGGATACACAATCCTCTATGACAAAATAAGGTGAAAATGTCTAAGTAACTACTAGTTTGGGATTACATTATTTAGATGTCTTCAACTATTGATGGACTAAAGACTATACCTAAGGTTTAGTATGCTCATACAATAATTTACATTCGACTGTGCACAGAGCTTTCAAGTTCTCCTTAAAGTTTAATTTCATTTAGCTATTCTCTTGTGCAACATAAGGAGAGTTTGGTTTATCTAGAATTGTAGGGTTTGTATACCTTATGTAAAGTAATGACTAAAATTTTATCTCCTTGATGTGCCTCTAATTAAGTTTTCATAGTATTGATAATCATCTGACCATCATATGCCCATTTTTTTCTAATCAGTGTAGGGTAATGAGATACTATTATCTTCATATCAATGACTTAAAAGTCACCTCATAAGATCATTTCTAAAACTTTGATCTTAACATATTCTAACTAGCCAATGGGTTTAAATATTCTATAGTCTTCTAAGCTCAGAGTCATTGGGCTATAACTAAGAATTTGTCATCCAATCACTTCTTGTGTAGACCTGAGGATCATGTTGATCATGCTACCAAAATCAAAGACAACATTTGGAATTTCATATCCTATAAATTCAATGTCAATTTGTGCATATACATCCCATGGCTTATTTATTTTTACATACCAAACAAGTTTTGCCATCTTTTGTTTCCTTCTCTACACACACTTTAGTAAATTATGTATCAAGTTTGTGATGTTCTGAGAAATGTATTCATTTCATAGTGTACTTAACAACTTTAGTAAATCTATTAGCATAGCAACAAATCCATACTAGTGAATAATGCATATAATCTAACCATAAATTTAGGCATCTCTTTTTTCAACATATCCTTTAGTAGTGTCTTGGTGTTGAATATTTTTAAACATCTAAGTAGCTTTGTACATGAGCCCCTTTTCTATACCTAGGTCCAGGTATGTCTTATTTTGCTTTCTAGATTCCCTAGTCCTAAATCATTTTGAGTAGAGGAAATCCTATTTTTGTGTGATGATGTCTTGTAATGGCATTCAAAAATGCATCGTCCTTAGGTTGTGCATTCACCATGTTAACATTATTGATGGCCTTTTCCTTTCTTTTCTTTTACAAAATATGATAATATTTTATCTCATGCTACTCATATACCCTACAATATGCATAATAAGATTTTATTTGGGGATTCAAAGGGAAACTACATTGCACATGATTTTATTATGGACCTAGTTGGTTCACACAACTCTTATCGACCTCTAGGCCTATAATCATTTACTTCATCAAGGATACTTGCTACATAGTGACGGTGAATAAATTCTTTGTAATGTCTTCTTTGAGATCCTGCAAAGCCCTACAATTATTTTCATTGTGATTATGTGACTTAAAAAAATTACAATAAAAAATCTATGGGATTTTGACATACTATTGAAAAATATGGCACTACATTGTTGCATGCCCTAATACTCTACAAATTTCATAGAACTCTATCTTGATCTTAGGATAATCATTCCTATGATGTCCTTCTTTCCCACACTCTATGTACCATAGATTTAGCCTAGGTTTATCTACTTCATGATATTGTTCATAAAATCTTTAAGTGCATTTTTAATCTTAGAACCCATTATTTGGGCTTCCCCATAATATTCAATTTGTTCCATGCAAAGAATAACATTTGTCTTAGTAACATATTGGGTCTACACTATAGCAAACCTAATCTTAAAATGCAACCCTTTGACAAACCATGAAGATTTATAATTATATTCTAAGGAAAATTCACCTTATTCATAAAATCTAAGAACTTATGATCACAATCATAGACTAATTCTCTCAACTTCTACATAATCTCCTTTAGGTCTTGAATATTCTAACTTGTACATTTATTGATTTTAAATTTTGTGATGAGCCATTCCTTAACCTATTATATATTTTCTTGAGTGATATCTATATGGTTTATAAATTCAAGGGATCTTCCATTCAGTTACCCTATTAATTCACACTTCTTTATATCCTCATTGGTAATACCCTTAGCTTTCAATCTCATCTCACATGTTAGTAAGTACTGCTTAGGGTCTGTAGACCCATCATAGGTTACTAGGTTGATAAATGTTCTTAAATCACCCATATTATAAAATAGTGTTGAAGGGATATATTATGAAAATATTATAGTGGGAGGATGAATTATATGTTATCCTTCTTTTACACTAAAAATATTTACCTGCACACTGATCGAGTTTGTCTCTGCACTCTACTTTTATGTATTTCTTGCTTTTCTCTATTTGGTTTCAATGAACCCTATGGCCTTCAAAGCCTTAAACATTTAGGCTATTTAAATTTTAGTACCCCATAAATTCACTTATTCTAAAAATAATCCTTATAAACTACTATCTACATGTAATTCTAAGTGAAAACTTCCACTAGAATATAACAAATTGGGTTGTAGGGACGTGTGCTCTTCTAATGAGTGATTCTTTCCTGTGACTTCTTCTCCTTATAAGCTTAAACTTATGATTACTCTCTTAATTTGTTTTGATTATTTGCTTAATAATTCATGTCATTATTATGATAATAACCATTCTTTTATCTATATACTACATCTATCATCTAACTAATATACCCCTACACTATTCTCATCTTCATCTATGAACATATCTTCTTCCTCTCGCTCTTCATCACTTCTTTCTTTCTACAAACATTCATCTTCTTATTTCATCTCATATTTTTTCATCCTTCATTATATATCTATTTCATATCATTCATCACATCTTCCTGCTCCATCTATTTTACTACTAATCTTAACTCTACTCACAACTACCTAGGTCATTTTTCTATTTATTCCATCTATTCTATTATCACAACTCATGATCTAAATATAAACTCTTATTTTAAATCTTCTTCCCTCATGTCTCTATTATATATTTAGGTCTAAGCCTTATTTTATCATCTAATCATCATTCCATATCATGTCACACACACCCCTATGTACCCAAAGTGATTGCTCCATATTGGTTGGAATAGGCACCATGGCCTTACCCACAACCATCATATTCACTAGGATAGGTAGTCACTATAAAAATTTCACTTGAATTCCTTTGATAAACAAGTCATTTATAGATTCAAAGGCTATGTATCTTTGCATTTTAACTTAATTATATATCTATATACTTTAGTATCAACCCAATGATCTATTACTCTTATCCAGTCTATTTTCAATCTATACAACTTGTCTATCTTTTCTTCAGTCTAGATTATAGTTTCTTCCATCCTTGGGTTAAAGCAATAATATTTCAACTATGCTAACTAGTTAGCTAGTAATTCAAGAAAATCACACTATACAATTTCATAAATTTCTCCATAAATAGGCTCTTGAATGTTCTCCTGAATGGTAAGATCAGTCTTTTTTTAATCTTATTTTATAAAATTACATATCCTTTAGTTTAACCATATCTCAATATCTCTCTACCCTAGTAACCATCTTACCATAATTTCCTCCAAAAAGGAGTATCCATGCTCATTATAACATTATTAGCAGAGGTTCTTGAAGCATAAGAACATGCTAAGGATGAGGATAGATGTGAGATACTTTGTGTCCACATAATAGTTTATTATATAAAAATAGGGATTCAGATGATAGAAACATATGAATAATTAATTATACTACATTATTAAGGAATTAAGAATAACCAGTGTTGCATAAATTGAAATAATGCATTTAGAATAGTTTAGATATAAAGTAACTAAAATATTACACATAAGAACATATGCAAGGAACATACTAATAAATTACAAAATTAACCATAACTTGATAATCTCTATTAATCTCTTCTAAAAGCATAACCCCCTTCTTATTACAAATAAAAGTATATATAGATGTTTCTAGTCTATGAATGTTCATCTTCTTCTCATATTTGGTGCCAAAAGTGGAGTATCTTGATATCATATCCTATTACAATTCATGAATGTAAGATAAAATAGACTATACAATGACACAATGAGTTCATAACACATGAATATCAGACAAATATCTTGCACAACTTTATAATCCATGTTCTTCTACCAACACACATTTTCTTAATTTTTAGATTTCAATGGGAGCATGTCATAAAGACATGACCTCCAAACTCATATAATTTCTTAGTATCGACATATTTTAGTGGGGGCATATCATAAAAACATGACCTCTACACTTTCACAATTTCCAATTCAGTTTCATGATTCAAATATACACTTGGATAAGAATCCTATACATTGCACTGATTTTGCATAGGTTTTTTTTTAAATTTATGACACATATACTCTAGATCAGACATATTAGAGGTGCATCTACCATGCTATTAAACAAAAAATGACAAATTATACTATTCACTAAGATGCACCAATTACACTAGGATATACTATTATCGCTCCTTTTTTACTACAATAGTTGGTTCATTTTATAGATTAAAGTTATTTAATCATTCAAACTCACTAGTTTTATAGGTTGGTGTGATTAAATAATCCAATATCACTAGATTTATGGGATGAGTTGATTAAATCACTCAACCTCACCACACACACACACACACACACACACACACACACACCCACCCACCCACACACACACACACACACACATTCATGCTTGACTTGTGTGATTAAGATATAATGATCTTAATGGCCATGTCACAACTCATCCTTGCATTGGATTGGGTACATAATACCTTTCAATACCCCTCTTCAAATCTCCAAGGTTTAGGTATGAACCTCTTCTAAATCTTGTGCTTCATGAGGAAATGTCTTTACCAATTCAAATCATCAAAAGAAAACATGTTTTCATTGACACATAAGTGTACCCCTTCCTTTCTCTCTTTCCTTTCAAGAATTTTAAATATTTAAAATTTTAGATTATGTACATTGATTTATACTATTAGATGCTCTTGGTTATAGGCCATATAATAAAAAAGTACTCAAAATGGGCTTAGTCAAAGGCAATGTGTGTTGTACATGCCTAGGTACACATTTACTTCCTTTAAATTAATAATTTCATCCATATTCATTATTAGATTAAATGGGGGAATGAAGATAAAACTAAATATTTATAACATATCAATCTTATACATTTGACAATTATCAATAATGGCTCTATCATTTAGTTTTAAACCTCCCTACTATAGAAAGTATTACACTCACCATCTTATTATGCCTAAATAATTATCTCTTAGTTTTATTTATATCATTTTGATGACCCAAGTACCTTACATTATAAAAATTTATTAAACCCTAATAAACATCATTCACCATCATATTCATATCCATACCTATTTTCTAGCCTTATGGATACTACCAAATACAGAGGGACACTACTGCCAATGATAGTATTCAGATCCTTATCTAGTTTCTAGTTTATAAAATTAATCCAAATTTAAAATGTTTCAAAACCTATGGGTTTGCCTATTTTTATTTATTATACCCTACTGTGAGATATTTTCAAAAGGTGTGGTATAAATGGAAGTCTAATCCTTCTCATTTTTTTTTTAAATAACAAGAAAACACATACTAAAGCTCAATCAATCAAGTGTAAAACCAAAATATTATTACCTATGCATCCCTATTTTCATATCAAGCATAGGAAAAATCTTATTATAGGCCTAAAACATTCAAAGAATAAACCATGAGGGACTTCTTTAAAATTATAAGATATATTACTACATACATCTTCATATAGTATATTGCATCTTTGTGCACACACATTCCCAAACATAGGGGATAACTAAATAAGTCTAAGGCCATTCTTAGAGTATTAACTATTTAGGTAATGTCTATTGACATATGGGTCTTCATGGTCAGCTTGACATTGTGAGTCCACTAACCCATTTTTAACAAACTCAATTTAAGGGTGAAAAGGGTGAAGACATAGGGTTTGATTAATTGGTAAAGAGCAACAAACTATATCCAAAATATAAATATGTTAGTATAAAGGTGAAGAAAACCTAAGACAATAAAGTTGGTCACATTGAGATCCAATCATTATTATGTACTACACACTTGCATCATAACTAGACACTAACATCAATGGTAGTGTCCAAATATGACTGTAGTGTCTATGGGCACATAAATAAAATTTATAGAATCTGATGATTAATATATCATACTAATCTTATATACTTTAAACATGTTTCCAATCTAGATCTACTTACACATATAGTAAACCAATAAAGTATCATTCTATTTGGTATTATAATTAATTAAACATATATAGAATTTAGTACTTTGTATATTTAGCATATCCAAATATTATAATTCATAAAATTCATTTATCTAGAATTAAAATTAATTTTATTGGTATTTATTAGTTTATCACCCTTTTTATTTAACTATTTATATATTCTTAACCTTATTATCCACATATCAAAATTTTGGAGTTAAATAGTTTGTTGGATTGTATACTTTCATGAACTTTATGGATGCTTACTAAAGGTAGACTTGTTTGGTAAATATTTAACTTATTTAATTACTTTCTAAGTTGTATTTTAGTTATTTCACTTGTGGTAGTGTCATGTAATATTTTTTTAAATCCCTTTTATAGTGGGTAGGTTGTATGTAATTCTATTAAACTTTGCACTGTATTTTTATACACAAAAGTATGATCACTCACATGTGTGACCTTGTAACTACCATATCTTAATTGACCATATTTAAATAATATTGGTCTCCATGCTAGGTTGTTTAACTTGAACATTAATTGGAATGATGAAATAAGGATTACTTTTTGAGGATAGTCACCCCTAAGGGAACATTTAACCCCTTTTTGTATACATTGTGTTTCTTGATGATAATGTTGATTTAATCATTGAAAAAGAATGTAAAATACCTTATTATGAGTCTTATGAACTATATAAATCACTTTAAACTAGGTTTGTTTAATGGAATTATGATTAGGGTTATCTCATTATGGTGATAAAATGTGGGTCAATGGATGTTTGTAAGAAGCATTGACTTAAAAAATGAGAAAGATGAGTTTTTAGTGCCTAAACTTTGTATGTTTTGAATGGAATTTGGGTTAGTGGAGACTGGGGAGGAAGCTCAACCTATAAATTAAGCATGAAATTTATGATCTTGGTTTCCATCTAAAATGAGAAGAGACAATAATAATAATGGAAACATGTAATATTTTAATGAGAAATATAGGGGATAAAATGATAGGTGAGGAAGGAGAAAGAATGATAATGGAGAGAGGAAATGAGCTACAATGGAATAAGGAAAAAAGAGTGCAAAGACAAATGCTTGAAATAAAAAACCACTATTATATTCTTTCATTCCAAGAAAGTAACTAAATTTATAGATCTGAGTTATGATAATCATGATTTTCATTCCCATTATGTGTTTAGATAATTCTTTATCTATAACATTGAAATGGTAGATTTTAATAAACCCTAGTTATGAATAGACCTATGTTTATGGAAAACACTAGTTGTTTGTCTTTAAATCTCTATTATTTATTTAAGTTAGAAATGTATGTAAAACAAGGGCCAAGGTTTATATTTTAAATAAATATTACTACTCAAAATTGGGTTTTCCATTATCAACTGAGTGGAGTTGTTAATATTGAATTGGTAGCACCCTTGCTTGTTTTACATAACCTAGTTTCAGGTAGTTTTATCATACAAAATTGAAGGTGAGGGTTCACCCTCATTAATAATTTCTAATGGTAAAATAGACTATTAAACCTATGTGTGACCCATGTTGTGTCAAATTCATTTAAATTTAAATATTTGGGTAACATTTGGGATAATTTTTAGGTCTATATTTTGGTATAAAAATTATGTATTCAGACCTATTAGTGGTTATAATAACCACCTAAAGGCATAAATATATACAATAGCTAGTATTGAATCCATTCATGGACTTGAAGCTTACATTTTAAAAATATTTTGGGATGTAAAATTATTACTCATTACTAGACTACAAAAGCACTACAATGTGTTCTATAATCTTCATTTTTTGTGGTAAATAAATTATAGTAAAATTCTTAGTTGTTTATGTCTCAACTATTAGATCTTGGTAAATGAGAATATAGATCATACTAAAATTATTTTATATGGTTAGTGATGTTGGTAATTTTATAAGGGTTATTTTTAATACTTTTACATAGATACAACTATAATTTATTTAGATAAATACTTATTAGTATAATAAATAAATTTAATAGAAATATAAATTATTCCCTAGTACTAGAAGGATGAACAATTCGATATTAGAAAGTTACCCATGGTTCTAAGGCCACATATTAGATACGAAGTGGATGTGCATGAACCTATTTTCATGGATTAGGTATTTTAGAAAGATGTTAAGTAAGATTAGAAACTTAAATCACTTGATGAAGTTAGAGACAATTATAAGAAGAAGTTTGGTGGGCTGAAAATTTATTTCAAAAATAAGAATTGGAAGTATAATGGGAATCAGAAAAATAGATTCAATAATCAAAATTCTATATTTGATAATACTTCAAGGACTAATAAACCTAGTAATGACTTCAAGGAAAGGAACATAAGAGGTAATCAACTAGAAAGAAAAGGACCATCTAGTGGATGCTTTACTTGAGGAAGAGATCACTATCCAAAGGACAATCCTTGGTGTAAGGTAAAAAATAAGTTATAAAATCATTCAATGTCATACTCATAGTAGGGAATTTTCAATAGTGGATTCATGTGGCTATTGACAATCATAAAGATGACTTATAAGCCTCTCCAATTGAAGTGTTAGGTGCTTTTTATGGGCATTTTATTTCAATTTTGAAAGATACTAGAGCTACTTAGTGTTTCATTTTTCCTTGTTTACTTAATATATTACCTAGGAAAGTTGGGAATATGGAAAATGCATAGACTATGGAGTTTGGTAATCATACTAGGGTCAAGGTAGATAGATGTCTCATAAAAAATGAGGTATAATTACCTAATTTCACCATAGTAATGGACTTATTTGTATTTCCACTAGGATCATATGATGTGATCTTAGGATTAAATTGGATTTAGAAGCAAAATGCAAAGGTCAATTAATTCTTAAAAAAGGTTGAATGAGTAGATGATTTGGGTAATCAAACCCAAATCCAAGGTGAAAAAAAGAGTTAATGTTAAGGCATATTTCAGCCTTATAGTTAAAGAAATCTTAAAGGAAAGGATGCCACGTATTCATGGTCAAGGTAGATGAGGTTGAATAACCTAAAGAGCCTACCTTTGAGTATTATCCCTTTTTATAGGAATTCAAGGATGTATTTACAAAATATTTACATGAATTACCTCAATAAAAAAGAATTAAACTTCACAATTGACATCATTCTAAGATATAAGACTCAATACAAGGCTCCCTATAGAATGAAAAAAATAGAGTTAGTCAAATCTAAATCCCAAATTCAAGATATGTTATCAAAAGGGTTAATTTTATTGAGTGTTTAACTATGGGGTACACTAGTGGTGTTTATTAAGAAGAAATATGGGATTATTTACCTATGCATAGACCATAAAAAATTGAACAAGGCAATTATAAAAAAAATATATCCTTTAACTGGCATTGATGATCTCTTAGATCAAATGTGATGTGTAATAATATTTTCAAAGATCAAAGTTAGAGTAGGATACCATCAATTGATAATCAAGGAGGAATATATTCCAAAAAATACTTTGAGAATGAGATATGGGCACTATGAATTTATAGTTCTTCCTTTATGGCTAATGAATGCACCTACAACATTCATGAATATCATGAAAAGTGTGTTTAAAGGTTATCTTGATCAAGTTGGGCTCATTTTCCCTTAATTATATTATATACATTAAAAATTTACACCATTATATTATGAATAAATGTGTCTTACCCCTTCCCCATCCTTTTCTTACCTTAGTTAATGTAGTTTTACCATTTGCCATCTTACATCACATAATTAGTCATATCAATTACTTTATACCTAGATAACTAGTTAACCCTCCATAAATCTAGTCAAATATCCCTAAATTTATTAGAAGTTATTTTAACCTCTTAACAACTTCTCCCTAGTTAGGATTGATGTTGATTTAAACCCAAACCAACATCGAGTTGAAGGATCCTAAATTTGTAGACTAGAATGCTGGATAAATTATCCTGGAACACTTATGAAAGAATGCCACACTTATCTCAGTCCATAAACACATATTCAAAGGTTAAGCACATCCTTGTCAACATGATAATTCTTTGCAGCATGAAAATCATTTTAGAGGTAATTATATTATTCATTTGAGTGTATATTCATTCTTATATTGTCTATTTGTATTCTATTTATTATCCTTAATCTATTTAGATAATCAATAACTTATCCCAAAGCCATTTAGAATCCCTTAAAGCCCACATTTAGGCCCCATTCTAAGATTTATTTCCCCACTATAAGAAATGACGAAGATTCCTCATACAATTTATATTGGTTATATAATCGATACTGATTCTGAGATAATCAACATTAATCCCTATGTTTTTATTTTTTGTCTACAATCTGAAGCTAGTTTAATAGTCAAAAATAATTTTAATTAGCTATTTCTAGTCTTAGAATCATGAATCTCTATTTGTAGATGACATTGTTAGGTGTTATACATGACATGGCTTCCATCCATTATTTACCCATAGTCCCTCACATGCTATTTATAGATCAAAGTGATATCTCTTTTGAGTTAAGACTTTGTACAATTTTTTCCCCTACTCTAAAAGTAGCCATTAAATAATTAGAAGTAATACAAGAATAAGAATATTTGGCTATAGATTATTAGAATGAATGATTTGATAACATATATGTAGTAGACTAATATATTTCATTTTAGTATCACATCTTATCATATGCTTTGTTGTAATTTATATTATTAAATTATTTTCTTCATTTCATAAAATAGTGGACTAACACCCTCTTAAGGAAGTATACAACTTACAAAAACTAATCTTTAACTAAGAAGTCTACTTGTCTATCTTATTAATCAATTTTATCCAAGTTGTCTCTTGTGTGTAGGTAATTCTTCATAGCCAAAAAAGAGTTCCCACTTCACTAGATCAATAATGTAAAACCTCCATCATAGGCATCCCTTTTAAAACCTTTTATCACTATTTTCATTTTTAGTAAGTTTATTTATTAAGAAAAAAATGAATGAAAAAATACTAAAACATTTTGGCACACCTAGTGGGACCCCTAAGGTCTCATTATTATTATTATGTTTCATTAGGAAATCATTTATTAGTTTCATTTTCTTAATTGTATGTTTGCATCCAAAAAGAGAAAATAAAAAATTCTTGCTTTTCTTTTTAAATTTTTAAAAATAATCGCATTCATTCCTCTGCTTGTTTAGATAATCTGCATAGATTAAATATACATAGATTAATACATCATGATAATCACACTTTCTCACACATAACCAAACCATGGTAATCTTAAAAACAAGCATAAAAACATTTTCCTACCTAGGTTGACCCACTTGGATTTCATCACCAAGGGGAAAACCAAATCGATATATTGGTTCAGTATAAATATTCTAGAAAATATTTATAAAGGCTAAGCACCTGACACCCTTATCACTATGGTGTGTGAAGTGATGGGGTAGGCCCAAATATCAAGCCATGTACTTCCTTCCAACATATAATTAGGCCTCAATGTACTTTTACATATATGAAGGTTCCCATACGTAAACAAAACCTAAAACCATCTCTAGACTACCATTTCTTAGTACCTTCATTAACCCTTCTCCCTACCACATTCTAAATTTAGTTTCTTAAAGATTAAAAATATTTTAAGTAAATTTAGTAGTGTGTGTGTTTGATTTCACTAAAATGGGATAATCAAAAGAATTATTGTGTGCTTTTGCATTTCATTATTTATTTCTATTTCAATGCAACATGGTTCTAACCTGATAACATTCACTAAAACAAATTGAATCTGCTACCTCATCCTCATCCATGGAGAGCACACTAAGTCCTCCTACCTCTCCTTAATCCATGGTAGAAGGCATTCCTAAATTTTATACACATTAAGACCCAAAATTCACTAGTATAATGGATAGTAATCCAAGTTCCCTTAATTGTTATCTTAGTAATCGATCTATACACATTATTATTTCCCCTCGAACCCAATCTTCTAGGTTTTTGTATGGCATTCCCCTAAAGGGATTTAAAGTGATCAATAAAAACATGGTTTTCTCTTCTAACAATATACCTCTAATAGGTTCTAATACCAATGTATTGTAAACCTCTGGATAATATACCATCATTAGTATATAGAAGCCCTTCTCTCACGGTTACCCAAACCCAAAATTTTACTACACCCTAACTTAAGCTTACTCCACCACCCACTACTTCACCTTATAATTTAGTAATTTTAGTCCCTATGAATCTCCATATTATGCAAACAATCATATATTTGAATCCTCAAACCCAATCTTTAAAATATGTTCCTCTAAGTCATCCTCTTCAGTAGTGCATCCCCTTGACTATTTAATACTAGATCCATCACAAACCATTAGATCCATTTACCTTCACTCATCCCCACAACAAAACATAACCTTGTAAGTAGAAAAATATGTGGATGCATCCCAACCTATCATGACTAATTTTGTTGATTATCCCCTTTCACAACCATGTTTTACTCCATTCCTCACCTATCAATGTCTACAACAAAATATCTTAGGGGGTATGCATCAATATAATACCCAACTTGACCTCATGAACATCCTTATGAATATGATGATAAATATAAAATATTATATATATGAGAAAAAAAATATTCTCATTTATGAGAAAATTTTAAATGAACCTATTAATCTTTCCATCACAAGTAGGCCATATCCCTCGTAGTGGGAACTTTCAAAGTCTATAAAATTTCAAAACATGGTAGATTTCTAGTAACACCTTAGAGTGTTTAGACATGATTATTACCGTATATATCACAATGAAATTCTCTTTTCAAGGACCTTTCCCATGTCATTAGCTAGACCAACCTTAAATTAGTACAACTCTATCCCTTAGCACTCCTTGTTCTCTTTTGGAAAACTAGCCCAAATCTTCTTAGATCACTTCTCCATTAATATCACAAGTAAAGTAACCATAACCAACCTATATTTCATTAGATAGTTTAATTATACATTTATAACTTTGTATCTTTGTGTAAAAGCTTTATAAATAAACTTTCTTTCTTCTTTAGCCATAATTAATTGAGTTATTTATGAGATCGTGCACTAAGCATATTTCATCAACATTACAAGTAAAATCATTTTAACCATTTGAAAAAGCCTTTACCAAGGATCATAAATAGAAATTTGAGCCTTAAAATAAGGAAAATTTAAGTAATAATAAATTCAAACCTAATCCCTCCAAAGGGACCAATAATGCTAAAACTAAAGGAATAATAAATGTTGTTATCTTAAAATTGACACCTCCAAAAACAAATAACCAATCCAAACCTTCTGCCTCCCAAACACAACCAAAAAAACCATAATATGATTTCCCCTTCTATAATACACACCCTTAAAGGATTTATATTCTCTAATCTTAGATAAGATCCTAAAATCTTACATTATCGAGCTTCCTCCGGTTAGTCCCCTTGAGGATTATTGCCCCAAGCCTAGCTAATATAAGGAAAACAACTTTTCCACTTATTATCATGTACCTTGGTGATGATGTTAATAGGTATAGGTGCTTCAAAGGTTTAGTTCATAGCCTTATTGACTAAGGGGAATTATAGTTAGATAATCCTGATGCTCCTCCTAATCAATCCATTGATATATTTAGGCAACCATTCCCCAACCATCCTTCTAAATCTAATTTTGTACAAGAAAACTTAGGAAGTACCTCAGATCATGATACCCATGTAATAATCATAATACATGATCAAATTTTACTAAATAAGTTGAAAATTCTTTTGAATCACCTTTGAAAATAACAAGGATCCTATATATCCTCATAGGAGATGTTTTGTAACCATATAAACTGGCTAGGTATGTTCCTAATATCCATTAAAGTTTTCCTTATCTCATTATTTGGGATCTTCCTAAGGAAATGCTACCTAAGCTTGTTCAAGGTAACTAACCAAAAATAAAGGATGAGAAAGTTATCAAGGAGGATACTTACTTGGATATCTTAGAAGATACACATGTTACTCCTTTAGTTACTACTAAACCTTTATGTAGCATAATCACTCCCTCTAACTCATTGCCTCCTAAAATTTCCACCACATTACCTCAACTAGTTTTAAATTTTTTTTCCCTTATATCTTAGGGTGAGCCAAAATCCTGTAAAGAAGGAAACTAGGGGAAATATTTTAGGAAGTGAAAACAAATGCCTTGGGGCATTAAGAGGTAAATCATTACAACATCCATCAATGATAATTGAGCTCTCTAAAGAGAATATCCCTACTACTTCTAACCAAGCTTGATAAGGGAAAATGGTTTTACCACCAATTTAAACTTGAACATCCATATTGGGACCTTATCTTTTTGTAATGCTAAAGGAAAGCATTATAGAATTCACATTTAAGAAGTATAGACTAATATAAAAATATCTTCCCATAATAATAATAATTCCAATTCATAATCCTTTAAATCCTTATTACCCTTAGAATATAAGTGTAAGGTCTTATTCCGAGCATAAAGTACCCTTTGTTGGAAACATTCAAACAATCAATATAAGGAATCAAGACACAAAAATGAATGCATCCCCCATAAAAATGTCTCAAAAGGTGGAAAAACCTAACCAAGATTCATTATGGTCTTATTCCAAGATTCTTTATCAACTCCTTTGAACTTCCCTTTTCACACTACCACCTATAAATCTTGTTAACCCCCATACTCAAAAACTAGCATGATATCGAGAAAATAAGAAAAGTGCTTACCATCAAATATCAAGGCAGGATATCAAAAGTTGTAACACACTAAAAGCTATAGTTCATGATTTTTAGTAGAGGATGATATTTTATGGGAATAATTTGGTTGTGATTATCCTCATAATCAAACCATTAAACTCATGACCACTTAAGAATTAGTACATTATCGAGAAGGTTACAATGAGATTCAAAGGAAGATAAAACATTTGATGAAACTTAGTATCAACCCCTATTAAAACCACTAGAATTAGTAATTATGGAAAGAAAACAAACCCACCATTATTTCAAATAGATGTAATAGACATAACCACTCGATCCCAACTATAGGGTCATAAAACTCAAAATCCCAAAAAAACCAAGGTCTCTATTACAAAATCCTCTACTCTTGCTACAAACAATCCTACACCACCGATCTCAAAACCCAAGGTTTCTATTCTAGGGAAAGCATAGAATAATAATCCCTCAAAGTTGATACAAATAGAGGTTATAAAATTACTCCACCAACTTCCCATTAAAATGTCTTTATATGAACTTATCCAAAATTATTTACATCATCATAAAGCTATGATAGAGGCTTTTTAGGCCACCTAGGTACAATCTAATGAACCTCAACCTCTATCACTCTTCATTTTATCCTTACCTTAAAATAAGGAAAATTAAAGTAATAATAAATTCAAACCTAATCCCTCCAAAGGGACTAACAATGCTAAAACTAAAGGAATAATAAATGTTGTTATCTTAAAATTGACACCTCCAAAAACAAATAACCAATACAAACCTTTTGCCTCCTAAACACAACCACAAAAACCATAATATGATTTCCCCTTCAGTAATACACACCCTTAAAGGATTTATATTCTCTAATCTTAGATAAGATTCTAAAAGCTTATATTATCAAGCTTCCTCCGGTTAGTCCCCTTGAGGATTCTTCCCCCAAGCCTAGTTAATATAAGGAAAACAACTTTTCCACTTATTATCATGTACTTGGTGATGATGTTAATAGGTATAGGTGCTTCAAAGGTTTAGTTCATAACCTTATTGACCAAGGGGAATTATAGTTAGATAATCCTGATGCTCCTCCTAATCAATCCATTGATTTATTTAGGCAACCATTCCCCAACCATCCTTCTAAATCTAATTTTGTACAAGAAAACTTAGGAAGTACCTCAGATCATGATACCCATGTAATAAGCATAATACATGATCAAATTTTACTAAATAAGTTGAAAATTCTTTTGAATCACCTTTGAAAATAACAAGGATCCTATATATCCTCATAGGATATGTTTTGTAACCATATAAACCAGCTAGGTATGTTCCTAATATCCATTAAAGTTTTCCTTATCTCATTATTTGGGATCTTCCTAAGGAAATGCTACCTAAGCTTGTTCAAGGTAACTAACCAAAAATAAAGGATGAGAAAGTTATCAAGGAGGATACTTACTTGGATATCCTAAAAGATACACATGTTACTCCTTTAGTTACTACTAAACCTTTATGTAGCATAATCACTCCCTCTAACTCATTGCCTCCTAAAATGTCCACCACATTACCTCAACCAGTTTTAAAACAAGTTTCCCTTATATCTTAGGGTGAGCCAAAATCCTGTAATGAAGGAAACTAGGGGAAATATTTTAGGAAGTGAAAACAAATGCCTTGGGGCATTAAGAGGTAAATCATTACAACATCCATCGATGATAATTGAGCTCACTAAAGAGGATATCCCTACTACTTTTGACCAAGCTTGATAAGGGAAAATGGTTTTACCACCAATTTAAACTTAAACATCCATATTGGGACCTTATCTTTTTGTAAGGCTAAAGGAAAGCATTATAGAATTCACATTTAAGAAGTATAGACCAATATAAAAATATCTTCCCACAATAATAATTCCAATTCATAATCCTTTAAATCCTTATTACCCTTAGAATATAAGTGTAAGGTCTTATTCCGAGCATAAAGTACGCTTTGTTGGAAACATTCAAACAATCAATATAAGGAATCAAGACACAAAAATGAATGCATCCCCCATAAAAATGTCTCAAAAGGTGGAAAAACCTAACCAAGATTCATTATGGTCTTAATCCAAGATTCTTTATCAACTCCTTTGAACTTCCCTTTTCACACTACCACCTATAAATCTTGTTAACCCCCATACTCAAAAACTAGCATGATATCGAGAAAATAAGAAAAGTGCTTACCATCAAATATCAGGGAAGGATATCAAAAGTTGTAACACACTAAAAGCTATAGTTCATGATTTTTAGTAGAGGATGATATTTTATGGGAATAATTTGGTTGTGATTATCCTCATAATCAAACCACTAAACTCATGACCACCTAAGAATTAGTACATTATCGAGAAGGTTACAATGAGATTCAAAGGAAGATAAAACATTTGATGAAACTTAGTATCAACCCCTATTAAAACCTCTAGAATTAGTAATTATGGAAACAAAACAAACCCACCATTATTTAAAATAGATGTAATACACATAACCACTCGATCTCAACTATAGGGTCATAAAACTCAAAATCCCAAAAAAACCAAGGTCTCTATTACAAAATCCCCTACTCTTGCTACAAACAATCCTACACCATCCATCTCGAAGCCCAAGGTTTCTATTCTAGGGAAAGCATAGAATAATAATCCCTCAAAGTTGATACAAATAGCGGTTATAAAATTACTCCACCAACTTCCCATTAAAATGTCTTTATATGAACTTATCCAAAATTATTTACATCATCATGAAGCTATGATAGAGGCTTTTTAGGCCACGTAAGTACAATCTAATGAACCTCAACCTCTATCACTCTTCATTTTATCCTTACGTTAAAAGAAGGAAAATTTAAGTAATAATAAATTCAAACCTAATCCCTCCAAAGGGACTAACAATGCTAAAACTAAAGGAATAATAAATGTTGTTATCTTAAAATTGACACCTCCAAAAACAAATAACCAATCCAAACCTTTTGCCTTCCAAACAAAACCACAAAAACCATAATATGATTTCCCCTTCAGTAATACACACCCTTAAGGGATTTATATTCTCTAATCTTAGATAAGATCCTAAAATCTTATATTATCGAGCTTCCTCCGGTTAGTCCCCTTGAGGATTCTTCCCCCAAGTCTAGTTAATATAAGGAAAACAACTTTTCCACTTATTATCATGTACTTGGTGATGATGTTAAAAGGTATAGGTGCTTCAAAGGTTTAGTTCATAACCTTATTGACCAAGGGGAATTATAGTTAGATAATCCTGATGCTCCTCCTAATCAATCCATTGATATATTTAGGCAACCATTCCCCAACCATCCTTCTAAATCTAATTTTGTACAAGAAAACTTAGGAAGTACCTCAGATCATGATACCCATGTAATAAGCATAATACATGATCAAATTTTACTAAATAAGTTGAAAATTCTTTTGAATCACCTTTGAAAATAACAAGGATCCTATATATCCTCATAGGAGATGTTTTGTAACCATATAAACTGGCTAGGTATGTTCCTAATATCCATTAAAGTTTTCCTTATCTCATTATTTGGGATCTTCCTAAGGAAATGCTACCTAAGCTTGTTCAAGGTAACTAACCAAAAATAAAGGATGAGAAAGTTATCAAGGAGGATACTTACTTGGATATCCTAAAAGATACACATGTTACTCCTTTAGTTACTACTAAACCTTTATGTAGCATAATCACTCCCTCTAACTCATTGCCTCCTAAAATGTCCACCACATTACCTCAACCAGTTTTAAAACAAGTTTCCCTTATATCTTAGGGTGAGCCAAAATCCTGTAAAGAAGGAAACTAGGGAAAATATTTTAGGAAGTGAAAACAAATGCCTTGGGGCATTAAGAGGTAAATCATTACAACATCCATCCATGATAATTTAGCTCACTAAAGAGGATATCCCTACTACTTTTGACCAAGCTTGATAAGGGAAAATGGTTTTACCACCAATTTAAACTTGAACATCCATATTGGGACCTTATCTTCTTGTAAGGCTAAAGGAAAGCATTATAGAATTCACATTTAAGAATTATAGACCAATATAAAAATATCTTCCCACAATAATAATTCCAATTCATAATCCTTTAAATCCTTATAATCAAACCACTAAAGTCATGACCACCTAAGAATTAGTACATTATCGAGAAGGTTACAATGAGATTCAAAGGAAGATAAAACATTTGATGAAACTCAGTATCAACCCCTATTAAAACTTCTAGAATTAGTAATTATGGAAACAAAACAAACCCACCATTATTTCAAATATATGTAATACACATACCCACTCGATCCCAACTATAGGGTCATAAAACTCAAAATCCCAAAAAAACCAAGGTCTCTATTACAAAATCCCCTACTCTTGCTACAAAAAATCCTACACCACCTATCTCGAAACCCAAGGTTTCTATTCTAGGGAGAGCATAGAATAATAATCCCTCAAAGTTGATACAAATAGTGGTTATAAAATTACTCCACCAACTTCCCATTAAAATGTCTTTATATGAACTTATCCAAAATTACTTACATCATCATTAAGCTATGATAGAGGCTTTTTAGGCCACCTAGGTACAATATAATGAACCTCAACCTCTATCACTCTTCATTTTATCCTTACAAAAGTTGTCATCTATCACATTTCATGATTATGAAATATAACCATTACAACCTAATGACTAGGACCCACCATTATTATCATTACTCAAGTTAATCAAACACATATCAAAAGAGTTATGATTGACAATAAATTTGGTATAAATATTATCTCCTCACATAATTTTAGGCAAATCTTGTTACCAAAAACTATTATGGATCAATCACCATCCATCTTTTGAGCCTTTAATGACACTGCTACCCACATATTAGGTACAACCATTCTCCACATCCAAGTAGGTATACATACCCTCCCAAGGCTATTTTATGTGATAGAGGGAGGATTTTAATATAACATACTAATAGGACATCCTTGATTATGCACTATGGATTATGCCCCCTACACTTTAAATCAATGCCTTAAATTTAAACATGAAGGTAAGATCCATGTTATCTCAATAGACCAAAATCTGTTCAAAATGTGAAACTTGACTTATCATCCTAATTATGTCTTGATCCCCTTAAATATCTCAAGTTCATTATTTTTTGGGGAAACATCATCTAGTTCTACAATATCCTCATCCCATATCCCTGATGAAAACTCCTTTAAATCGACATTCCAATAGATTTCTATAGGGGAGTATCAAATTTTAACTCTTAACACCTTATCAACCCCTTAAGAATATGGATGCCCTGACTAACAGTGTACTTAGCAACATAACCTAAGAGTTATTATCCCCTTCAACCCCCTCACCTCCAAACACACTTAATATATAGAGGAATCAACCAATACCCTTTATATTATGAAATTAAAACATGTACCAAACCATTAACATCTATTTTTTCCATTCTTGACAAACCACACTTTGCACAAACCTATTTTTAATGATGTGCTTGGAAAGTCTTTAGCCTAAGATGTTATGAATAAGTACCTCATGAGGTAATTATTGACCAAATTTGACTTTTATTCAAATTGGGTAAACCCCTACATATTTAAACTTTTTCAAAGGTTCTTATATGTCTAAAATGGTCTCATGTGTGTCTAAAAACCTCACCTATCCCTGCTCTAGCCTTGGTCTAAACCTAGCTTCCTTGTACTTGTCTAGTCAACCAAAGTCAACTTTGGTCAACTATAGTAAAACATGGTCAAAATATAAAATTATCTTAATAATGTCCTAATGTGGTCATTTAAATTTTCTAAGGTGCTCTTAGGTCATAAATTTTCCCTTTGCTATATTTTATAAGCCAAAAGTGCCTTTGTGTCACATTTTTGGCTCATTAAATGACTTGTACGAATTGGTTATGGAAAAAAATTTATCACCAAGAAATTTTTCAATGTGGATAAGGTCTAAATATGTCATTAAGCATTTATATTGTAGTCAATAAGTATTTTCATGCTTGAAAATAGGAAAAAATCCTCCAAAACAACCCCTTAATGCCACTTATATGAACTTGGTGAGCTCACCTTTAGATTAAAATGTGGGAAAGTGTCTCTTCAAGTCCATAAGGTATCTTCCATGATTTTGTGTGTAGATATTTCATTATATAGATCAATTTTTTCTTTTGCTCCTTCTTTCTTGCCTTTGTAAGCCAAGAAGAGTTATTTTCAAATGCTTGGTATATTCTATATAGGTGGAGTTAGGAGGAATGATCTTGGGGGTTGAGAAGAGTCTTAGTAAGATTTATTTTCATGTCAACAAGTTTTATTTTCATGGATACTCATTTATGAACCATTGCTAAGAAGCTAACCAACCTTTTATACACTCAAATCCATGAGGGGTCCCTGTTTGAGCTTAATTAAGAATATTTTACTTTGTTTTGACAAGTTGGGATGTTTATCCACACGTTTTTTAATTATATTCTTGGTTTTTGAGGTTTAAAGAACTCAAGGAGTCTCTTCTAAGCTTGTTTCAGCTAGGTAGCCATGAAAGTACCTTACAAACATCAGTATAGGGAATATCATGTTGAGTAGGTGTTTTAGAGAGTGTTTTTAAGATTCCAATTATGAAAATAATCCCTTTAAGTATTGGTAAATAATATAGGTCTACCCATGAGGGCCAAATTATACACATTATCCACTTTCTCCTTCTCTATCTATACTTTTCATCTACATGCAAGTGATTTTCATGTTGAAGAAGGTGTTTTGAGGCTAGTATCAAAGTGTTTTTGGTGAAGGTCATCAATGTGAGGATTCAAAAATTCATTTGAGGTGTTATGAGGCCTTTAAAAAAATGTATTAGTGCTCAATTCCATCCTCTCTACTTTATAACTCAAAATTTGCATCTACAGGACCTTGATGACATCTGATGATGTATGGAGAGGTGGATAGGTAATATAATTGATTAGCATTGTAAAATGTGAATTTATATTCCAAATAAAAGTACATAAATTTCATATTCATAAGGGTTTCATCTTTTTCATATTATATCTCACTGTGTTGTACTAGACTTCCACCTACAAGTGGCCTAAACAAGGGTTTGAGATAACTATTTGAGTGTGGATGTGAGGTATAAACTCATTTGGAATCATTTAATGATTTAAATGATACATTATAAACACATATAAGGTGTAATATGGATATTTGGAGTTTAAAGTCAATCTAAGAAGATGAAGACTATATTTTGGTCTCTTTGTCCCTAAAAAACACTAAATAGAGACCCAAGAGCTTTTTCAAGGTGACATATAACATGTTTGATAGGGTTTCAGACAATATAAGTGAGTAAATATGATTTACCTATCATATGGTAGGTCATAAACCATGTTTTATCTCAAGATGATGAGTGGGGGTAGTTAGTAAATGGGGTAAACTTGCCATTTTATGATTGAAAAAATTCAATGATATCTACAGGGGTTTGTTCCTTAAATAAATTTGCTTTCAAAATGGTAATTATAACTTTTATTTCATGATAAATCATTATCTATGGTGAAATTTATCAGTTGAGCATAGTGATCATCAATAAAATGTGATAATATGTTTTTTTTCAAACCCATACCTCTCCTTAATCTGTATAAAGTGTCTCAGTTCACCTACAACCAGGTAGGAAAAAGTAATATTTTGATGCCTTGATGGTGTTTTAAGGGTATTAAAGGTATGAAATAGGTAAAATAAAAATATTTTGACATAAATATAATTTTATAGGATGCATACACACCCTAGATACAATCTCGTGGGATCACCTTCACCTACAAGTAGGGGTAAGCTAACTGTCCTAGTTAGTAGGTAGGTAGTGACAAATGAGGATGATATTTATATAAGTTAGTATAGTATAAATATCCAAGAAGGGATTTAAATCATTATTAAATTATTATAAATTATTTTATAATGGTTTTAAAACATTACATCAAGCCAAACTAGGCATATACAGTTACAGGGAAGAGCCTTTCAAACATGAAACACAATCATATTATAAACAAGCTTAGAATTCAAGAGCATGAAGGATGCATCTAAGGTCAAAGTGTCAGAAAAGTTATTTTATAAAAAATATAATGGATATTATAGTGTTTATATACATTTAATAGTGAAAACAAGTAAGTTAAAGAACCTAAAATGAGCGTATATAGTTCACACTAGAAATCCGTATAGTCTGTCTCCCTAAAAGCTAGTTTTGGAGTTTTTAGGTTTGAGAAGTCAGATAATGTTATAAAGAGATAAATTTTTTCATGGGATATACTTATCACTTGAGGAATATTTTATAACTTTCATTTTTTCTAGGAAAATAGGGGAAGTACCCCCTATTTTGTCTCAGATAGGGGGTACTTTTCCATCATACACAGACCCTACACTTTGACAAAGGGGATGGAAAGTTGAGACTAGAAGACAAGAAAACATTTAAATGAGGTTTGTAATGTTTTAATAAACTTGAAAAAAAATTATATAGACCTCAAAAGAGAGATAAACTAAGTAGGGTTCTCTAAACTACAATGTTTATAGTCAGCCTAATGGGCAAAATTAAGGCCTAGTAGCCAATTTGAGATCCTTTCACATTTATAGCCTTAGATAGTATATATAACAAGTTGGAACATGTATATGAGATATTATTAGATATTTTTTATCCTTTTTGATGTAGGTAAAACATGAATAAGGACATTTAAGCCTTAAGTTGTAGATAGGTTATAAAACCAACACTAAACCTAGCATCTAAAGGGAGATCAACTTATATTTTGGGTTGATATGTGCACTAAAAAATATTAGAAAATGATGGTGGGATAATCATAGGTATGTTATAAACTTTAATTTTTAGATAAATCCACCAAAAATCCAATTTATGGCTTAAAGTGCACACAGGCCTATACATATTACTAAAGGAGTTGAGATGGCCATGTTTGAATGCTTAGAACTTCTATGATACATTGCATGGAGATTCAAGGTGTTCAAGGATGTTAGAGAGGGTCCTCAAGAATAAATAAGTGGAATTTTTTTATAACTCTTATGTGTAGCCTTTATGAACAAAGGCTAAGAGTCTAAGTGATTCTAAAACCCTCACAAACCCTCTCTCAGACTTGATGGAGAAAATATGGAAAATGGAGCATCCAAATGGAGTGTAAAGGCTAGGAAAATGACTTGAAGCTATAGAGGACTCTCCAGATACCTACCCCATGTGATTTATTTGTACCCTACTTGTATGGAAGAGGTATGATAGGGCTTATTTTGATAGATTTATGTGTTTTGTAGTTATGGAAAAGTTTCAAAATATACAACCAATTTTAAGAGAGAGATTTGGACTTGTTATAAGTCCTCATGTACATAGATGGAGCTATATAAGCTCATAAGTGTGTCTGATACCTTCTTCATCTCAGCCAATCATAATGATCAAGTAATTAACACTTAGTAAAAGTGGTGAAATTATAATTAGGAAGACTTTTAAGGCTTGATTCATGAATATAATGACTTGGACACTCTTGATATGTGCCATTAATCCTTGTGCATGGATTAGTTTGTATAATTGGAAGATTTTTGTGTGCCAATGTGAGAGGTGCATGAGAGAGAGCCATTTATAACTGTTAGAGATGATTGCTCATGGACAAAAGGATATGAATGGTTTGAGACCATTATAATACATGTTTAGGATTTTTAGTAACCCCTCCCCTTCATATCAACCATCAAACCTGACCTTACTTAGTGATGAGGTAGTCTAATGAGGGAAAATCATGAAGATAGTTTCTTATGCAAGCTAAAGGGTATCTATGCCACATTTGGAGGTATTAGACAAGTTTGAGGGACATTTGTCTTCATTTTACTTTATAATACCTATCTCATTATTGACTTAATGTTTTTTTAATGCATTTTAATTTATTAACAAGTGTTTTAGTGACTCTTGAGCTTTACCTTATCTCTCTTCTCTCATAATTACTATAAATATTGGCATTTTTGGCTATTGTACAAATCTCTCCACCTGAGTATGGTGAATTCCTACTCAAAGTTTGAATTAAAATAATAAATAATGTTGTTTTTACCTCATTCATGAATCCATGAAGTATATTCTATGGTTTTTGGTCTTGTAAAAGTGTATTTTGTTTACCTTGACATGTTATCCTTCCTATTATCTTTTGTAGTTTGAAAGCTCTCTTTTATAGGTCAAAAAAAATGTCTAATATGGATTATAGGTATAGTGATTAGATAATTAATTAGTATTTCTATAATACCTATTATCTAAGTCCTCCTAGCCTAAGATATCTTCAAGAACCCATGCTTGAAACATTGATGTAGAAGAGAAGTGTTTAATTGGATGAAGTGTATGTGTGGGATTCTCTTTAGTTTCAAGTGATTTGTAAGTGGTGTGAGTAGACCATCTATTTCGTGTATCACCACCACTATATTATATTTGTTTTCAATTATCTCTCTCTTTTCACCCCACACCCCCCCCCCCCCCCCCCCCCCGCCAAAATTTAGTATTAGGTCCAATCCTAAGTGGTACATGAAGGGAACTAGCCCTAATCTAGAGACTCACCTCAAATTTGGGTCTCCCACAGCCTTGAGGTGTTTCCATTGTACCACTTGAATGAGGAGAGAATTTTAATCTCCTCAAGGGGTGAAATTTTAAGTGGCAATAGTTATGATAAATAACCTTAGAAAACCATATGACAAACATGGCCTCAATTTTAAGAAAACTCGTAAAGCTAATAATGATAGCAGTTTGATGTCTCATATCCCTATAAATATGGATAAAAAAACACCATCATTCCCACTCAATTCTCCTAAAATAACTAATGACATCATTTCAATCCTACTTAACTTTTTTTTATTAGCACCATTAACTTGGAACCATTAACTTATTGAAACAATAAAAAAAGCCTATCCCTTCCCATAGTTTTTCCTGACCTAATAGATGAATATTCTTCATTGCTCCATATAATGGAGTGTTGGGATGATGAATATATTTTAAATTATTTAGGGGCATGAGATTCATATCTAAATAATATCATACCATATAATTCTCCTAGTATTTTAAATGAAGTTATAACTGATATTAACATAGGAACACTCAAAGTCTGACAAAACATCAAGGTTAGCCAATCCATAGATTTTCAAGAACACCAAGATTTCATAAAATT
Organism: Torreya grandis; assembly: GCA_037957365.1. Taxonomy (NCBI): domain Eukaryota; kingdom Viridiplantae; phylum Streptophyta; class Pinopsida; order Cupressales; family Taxaceae; genus Torreya; species Torreya grandis. The sequence goes on along the minus strand of JARHVA010003627.1, from coordinate 1,725,131 downwards.
AATTACTAATCATATCCGATCCTTTGCTTGGTCTTATAGTTATATTCTAGGAATAAATCTCACTATAGTCATCTATAACATCGTTACCATTCTTGAAGCGAAATTGGTAAAGTAAAAACTTCAAAAAATTCATCCTCACATAGCACTTATTTTTCAAGAAAAACTACAGTGGTTGTTTTCTGTTAAATTTATCTAGCCTATTGATTATACTCAATGTATATATAACATATTACCTATCATAAATCCCATAGGGGGATTGTACCTTTGTACCAACTTTCACGATCTTAATATTGATTGGCCAAAAGATGATTTTCCCTTATAATATTGACCAGATCATAGATATCACTATAAGACATGAAATGTTATCACTCATGGATGGATTTTTTGGCTATAACTAAATCCTTATCACCCTATAAGATCAACATAAAATCTCTTTTATTACTATATGGAGGACTTTTTGTTATAGGGTCATGCCTTTTGGTCTAAAAAATGTAGGAGCAACTAACTAGCATGCCATGACATATATTTTTCATGACTTAATTCATAAATCATTGAAGATTATGTGGATTATCTCCTTGGTAAATCCATGTATCATAAAGATCACCTATCTATCTTTCATAAAATCTTTGCCCATTTAATCAAATATTAGGTTCATCTTAACCCCAAAAAGTGTGTCTTTGGGGGCTTATCAGGAAATATTTTGGGTTATATCATTTACCTTAAAATAATTGAGGTTGATCTTGCTAAAATTAAATCCATTATTTATATTCCTTCTCCCTCCAATGTCAATCAACTTCATAGCTTACAAGGGAAACTGGAGTCTATTCACTACTTTATTTTTTAGTCATCTAATCAATGTCAACCATTCCATAACTTTATTAAGAAAGACACCAAATTTGTATGGGACTCAAATTATCAAGTATCCTTTTATAATCTTAATAATTATCTCTTATCTCCTCTATCCTTATTCTACCAAGAGAGGATAAACCTTTTTACTTGTATAGCTCAGTTATGGACCATCCTTTAGGTGACATGCTTAACCATCAAGACAAACAACATAGAGATAAAGTAATTTATTATATAAGTCACACTTTGGTTGAGTACAAGACTAATTACACATATATTAAAAAAATATGTTTGACCTTAATATTCATGGCTTCTAAGTTGTGCCACTATTTGCTTAATCATAAAACCTTTGTGATTACCAATACTGAACCTCTTAAGTTCATGCATTCAAAACCCTATCAAGATCAATAAATGGAAAGATGACTTATGATTCTCACCAAGTTTTATCTCAAATTCCTTAACCAAAAGTTGATTAAGGGCATATCATTAATGATAAATTAGCTGAGTCACCCCTTGCTAGTAATATACCACCTTATTATGAATTTCTCGATAAATTTATAACCTCCATATCCCAAGGAAATTTTGAATTTAGATGATGTTTTTCTTTGATGGATCTAAATGCAAACATGGAGGGTGAACATGGATTATTATAATATTACTAGAAGGTATTACTAGACCCCTATCTTTCAAACTTGATTTTGACTGTACGAATAATATGGTAGAATATGAATCCCTAATTATAGATGTCCAAATAACTTTGACTCTAGGTGTTAAGTCACTTTGTAATTTTGGGGATTCCAAGATGGTGGTCAATCAAATAATTAGAATATATCAGTGTAATAATAGAATCCTCTATAGGTATAAAATTTTAGAAAAATAATTTTTAGCCACCCTTAACCACTATGTCATCCAGAGTACTCCTCAGTCAACCAACCAATAAGTTTTTTGATACCATGGCTTCCTTTGTTTCCTTTATCCCATCTTCCTCTCAGGAATATAAGCTATTTATCCTTAGCCACAAGGTCAATCAACCTTCTTATACAAAATTTCATCTTTCTTCTATCCATATTATAGAGGAAAAACATTTGGATCTATAATACACACATATATTAAATTATTTGTCTAAAGATACCATTCCTTCGTATTTATCCAAGAGTGCTAAGAGTGATTTTTAGTAGAAGAATACCTAGTATGTAATGCTAGGGGTGTGATTTATAAGTGGGTGTTTAATGGTATTCTCCTTCTTTGTCTCTGGAGTTATTAATCAAATATTATAATCAAAGAAACACATGATGGAATATGTGGTAGCCATTTTAGTGGTTTAATTATTACCAAAAAATATTGTATGAGTAGGTTATTATTGGCCTACTATAAATTGGTATTATTGTGAGTATGTCAATAAATGCATGAAGTGCCAACAACATGCTAACTTATCCCATGTCCATAATCATGAGTTATAGGTAGCCAGGGGCTTTTGGTCATTTTCCCAATGGGAATTACACCTTATAGGGAAAATCAATCCTAAATTTTCCTAGAAATGTAGCTTTATCATCAATTCTACCAAATATTTCACTAAATGGGTAGAGCTTATTCCATTTATTTTAACCAAGGCAAATAAGATTATTAATTTAAATAATCATCACATCACATGTCATTTTAGTATCCCTCATAAAATTATTATAGATAATGGTAAATATTTTAAAAATAAGTGAGTCCAAAATTTGTGTGATTCCTTCAACATTAAGCTGAGCTTCTCATCACCTTATTATCTGCAATCCAATGGAC
>JARHVA010003627.1:1607500-1717500 GCA_037957365.1 Torreya grandis | reverse complement strand
TTTCTCTCTAGTTCACATGTTCTCAATTGTAAAATGAGTACCTAACCCATTTGCCATCGTATTTATATACCTCTCAAATTGATGTTGATTATTTTGTGATTAAAGTCAATTCTCTAATAATAGATATCAATTCTCTAAGAATTGATATCGATTATCTAAGAATCAATATTGATCCATTAAATCAATGTCAATTCTATCCATTTTGGCTTAATTCCTTACACTACTTGAATTTTTTTTCATCCTTATAGTCCTATCCTAAGGCCAATTAAGTTATCTTTTATTACAACTATTCCATCCTTTATTACCCTTCATTATTGGATTATGAACATAGACCCCCTAATAGTCCCATAGCCTTTGAGAGGTCTACATTCTATTCAGTGTCTATCCCCTATGGATCCTAAAAGTGTACCTCATCATAAGTGAAAATGTCTCTAAGTAATACACATGTACCAAGTACACTAAATGCTCTAGTTAACCCACCTTATCCTTTTCCCTCTTGTCTACCTTTGATTGCATTTGCATGTTCATAGTTATGAAAATCTATTACTTATTTTTCTTGGGGCATTCCTATTCGGGTATCCTATATCTTGTTAGTGCAACATTGAACTTCATGCTTATCCTTGCATCTTGGATGCTCATTTGATATCTACCTTATCTTTTACCACCTCATTTTCAAACTTGTATTTTCCTCTTTATCCTTCACCAACTCTTGGTTTAAGGGGGGATACCTCCTTATAAAAACCTGGGGCATTGGACCCATCCTAATTTTTATCTCATGTTGAGTTATCACAAACCACACAAAAAAAAGGGGAAAAAGTAAATACTAAAAATTTACACCATTATATTATGAATAAATATGTCTTACCCCTTCCCTATCCTTTTTACCTTAGTTAATTTAGCTTTACCATTTACCATCTTAAGTCATGTAATTAGTCTTACTAATTAATTTTTACCTATGTAACTAATTAACCTTCCCTAAATATAGTCAGATCTTAAATTTATTATAAGTAAGTTGTTTTAACCTCTTAAGAACTTATCCCTAGCTAAAACTCATTAAAAACAACCTAGAATAAGTTTAACCTCATGAATTAGAGTTATTTAAATGAACATGGTAAACTTAGATTGGATCGACATCGATCCCTATGATCATTATCAATCATGTTAGGATCGATGTTGATTTAAACCTAGACCATCCTTGAGTTGAAGGGTCCTGAATTCATACATTGGAATGCCAGATAGATTACCATGGAACACCTATGGAAGAAAGCCACACCTATCTTAGTCCATCACCACATATTCAAAGGTTAAGGATATCTTTATCAACATGATAATTCTCTACAACACAATAATCATTTTAAAGGAAAGTATACTATTTATTTAAGTGTATTGTGATTCATGTATTATCTATTTATATTCTATTTATTATCCTTAGTCTATTTAGATAATTAGTAACTTATCCCAAAGCCATTTATAATCCCTTAAATCCCACCTTTAGTCCCCATACTATGCTTTATTTCCCCATTATTAAGATTTACAATTATTCTTCAAATGATCAACATCAATTATATAATCGACATTGATTATGAGATAATTGGATTTGATCCATGTTTTAATTTTCTATCTACAATCCAAATCTAGTTTAACAGTCCAAATAATTTTAATTAGCTATTTTTGGTCTTAAAATCATGAATCTCTATTTGTATATGACATTTCTAGGTGTTATACATGACGTGGGTTCCATCCATGATTTACCCATAATCCCTCACCCACTATTTGAAGATCAGAGTGATATGTCCTTTAAATTAGGACTTTGTGCAATTATTTTTTCCCCTAATTTAGAATCATTCACTAAATAATTAGAAGTAATACAAGAACAAGAAGATTCAATTATAGCTTATTGGAATAAACATATAACATATATGCAATATATTAATCTATTTCATTTTAGTATCACATCTTATCATATACTTTATTGTAATTTCTATTATTAAATTATCTATTTGATTACATAAAATAATGGACTGACATCCTCTTAAGGAAGTGTACCACTTTTGGGAATTGATCTGGCATCAGGTAGTCTACTTATCTGTCTTATTAATCAATTTTTTCCAAGTTGTCTTTTATGTGTAGGTAATCCTTCCTATCAAAAAATGAGTTCCCACTTCACTGGATTAATGGTGCACAACCTCCATCATAGGTATCCCTTTTAAAACCTTGTATCACTATTTCCATTTTTAGTAAGTTTATTTATTAAGATAAAATGAACAAAAAATATTAATATATATATATATATATATATATATATATATATATTTATATACTTTAAGAGTAAGCAATAATATTTTGAATACCTGTGTTTGGTCTTGCAATGCTTGTAAAATCATAAGATCTATGGAAAACTATCCAAGTTTGATTTCTTATAAAGAGAATTACAATAATTAGGGTATATTATCATAGATGAAGGGATATTAGGGGATCCTACTAAGATTAAATATATCACGGAAATGACATCATCAAAAAATGTTCATGAAGTGAGTATTTTTATGGGTTTAGCAAGGTATTATAGAAAATTTGTACACATAAAATTTCCAAGAAAGTTAACCCCATCACATTTCTTCAATAAAAATTATATTTTGTGTGGAATGATAAGCATGAAGAATAATTTCATACCATAAATGGGAAGCTTACTTTTTCACCTATTTTATGAGTACTAGATCCTAATAGCCATTTTTTGTACTAACTAATGTGTATGGGGATGGTTTTGGCAAAATTTTGATGTATAAAGGCTCAATAATAGGTGATGAGTCAAATAAATTGAATAATTATGAGTCTAAATATACTCCACATGATTTGGAGTTGGCCATAATAGTGCATAATAAAAAATTCACGATTTAAAAGTTTTGAGACATTATTTATTGGATAAAATGTTTGAGATCAAGAAAAATAATTTAAGGCTCAAGTATATATACATTCAATTACATTTGAATACTTGACAAAGATTTTGGTTATAATTTTTATCAGATTATGATTTTGATATCAGTTATATAAAAGGAAAAGATAATAGGGTTGTAAATGAACTTAGCCATAGAAGCTACATAAAAACAATGGATATAATAAACACATATCAAAAAATCCTCAAGACCATAGGTATGAAGGATTTTAAATTGAGAATTATGGGCTCCTAAGGTTTAACAGGAGAATGTAAATGCCAAATAGATAAAACATAAGAGTTTATATAATTAAGGATTTGCATAAAAATCCTTATTCAAGTCATCTAGGAGTAATCACACTTATAAATGAGATGAAACCATTATACTTTTAGAAGGGAATTAATAAAGACATAAATATTTTTGTGTCAAGATGTTTGGAATGCCAATGAGTAAAACCTGAGCATGTACATCCTATCAAGTTGTTATAACCACATGATATTAAAGATTGGAAATGGAAAGTCATTAGTATGGGATTTTGTTAAGGTGTGGAGATAAAAGCTTCAACTGTTTGCAGACACAAGAGAAAGGATGCTGAAGAACCAGAGCCAACAGCATCGGTAGTATGACTGACGTCAGTCAGATGCAATGGAGAAGGAGACCGGCGATGGCAGGGAGTCGGCTGACGTCGGTAGAACCAGATAAGCAGGGACCAGCATCGGTCGCCTGTGCGGTCCAGAACTGCTGTTGACGAATAGTCAGTTAGTTAAACTGAGTGTTTGCATGCTAAGGGGCTAATTTAAGTCGCGGGCTGTGTGTCTAATTTTAGTAGTTAGAGTTCTATTTTTGTAAGCATGGGATCCTATTTAAAGACCCATAAGGTATGTATTGTAATTAATTCTAAGGCAAGTAAAAACATTGAAGCTAGCAAGGTCAAGGAGATCTACAGGTGTAAGGTCAAGGAGATCAGCTAAAGCATTCAAGGAGGGATAGCAACTCAAGCTTTAGAGTTGTTGTGTTGAGCAAGAGAGAGGGAAGAAGGTCTTGAGGTGTGGCAAGCCTTTGAGGTGTAGGAAGAAGTGGCATCTTCCTTATTGTATTTTCTTTTAGTAGTATTTAATACAAGAGTGTGTATTGTCTCTCAAATTCTTTGTTGTCTCAAGTTTCTAGCTACTTTATCATTCTGGTATAATTTCATGATTAATTGCTTATAAATAAGTAATCAATTGTGCTTCCGTTAGATAAGGGGTCACCTAACAGTTGGTATCAGAGCTACAGTTTGCAGGAAGTAGGGTATTGTTTTTTGATTACAGGTCATTCACAAGGTTTTCTGATTGAGTGGGAGTTCAGCAATGGCAGAAGAAAGCAGGCTATGAATGGAGAAGTTTAATGGCAAGAATTATCAACATTGGAGGATGCAGATTGAGGACTATCTATATCAGAAGGATTTGTACTTACCATTGGGTGGGGTTGCATGCAAGCCCATAGATATGAAGGATGAAGAATGGAACATTCTTGATCGGAAGGCTCTCGGTTCCATAAGGTTGAGCCTTGCATCATCTGTGATTTCCAGCTTATCACAATGCAAGACAATGGAAGATTTGATAAAGTCCTTGGCAAATTTATACGAAAAGCCCTCGCTTCTAATAAGGTATATCTTATGAAGCAGCTTTTTACTTTGCAAATGCAGGAAGGTGGATCGGTACATACTCATCTCAGTGATTTCCATGGTTTGGTAAACCAACTAGCTTCAGTCAATATTGTTTTTGATGATGAGGTAAAGGCTCTCTTGATTTTATGTTCTTTGCCTGAAAGTTGGGACGATATGGTTATGGCAGTAAGTAATTCTGCATCCGCTTCTAAAATCTTAAAAGTTGATGATGTTGTGAGTGTGATCTTGAATGAAGAAATACGTAGGAGAAGCACAGGTGAATCATCAGGGAATGCTCTAAGTGCAGAAAGTAGGGAAAGGCAAAGGGAAAAGGTTGAGCAAGGGAAATCAAGGTCGAGAAGGAGATCTGAGTCCAAAGGTATTACCTACTGGTTTTGTGGAAAGAAAGGACATACAAAGAAGGAGTGTTGGTTGAGAGATAAAGAGAATCAACATGCAGGTATGGAAGAAGCAAAGGATGCAAATATTGTGATGCAGGATGCTCTCATACTTTCTTTAGATAGTCAGGTAGGATCATGGATTTTAGATTCTGGTTCATCTTTTCATGCATCCCCAAACAGAGATTTGTTCTATGAGTATGAACAGGGAGACTTTGGAGTTCTTTATTTAGGGGATGGTACGCCTTGTCAGATAGTTGGCAAAGGGAAAGTGCAACTGAGATTGTAGATTGACAACACATGGGTGTTGAAAGAGGTCATGCATGTTCTAATTCTGAAGCAGAGTCTAATTTCTGTAGGAAGGTTGGGAGATGAGGGATGCATAATAACCCTCACAACGGATTCTTGGAAGGTTACCAAGGGAGCACTTGTTCTAACAAGAGGTAAGAAAGTAGATACTCTTTATCTGTCTACTTGTATTACTGATTCTACTTCTGGTGTAGATTCGAAGATGTGGCCTAATAGGCTTGGTCACAAGAACAGGAAGGGAATGAAAGTTCTTGATTCGAAAGGTATGTGTTCAAATTTGGTTCATTGCAGAAAGAAGAAATTTGATGCTTTTGACAGGAACAAAGAAGCCTTGGTGTTTATGGAGGAGATGAAGGACATAGATCAGTCACAGGGGCTAAATAAATCTGAGTAGGGCAGCATGGACAGAGGTTTGATCCAAGAAGAGCTCACGGATGAAAATTTCATCACTTACAAGAACACACAGACACCGATGTCAGTAGCTTAGCATCGATGTCAGTCATCCAAATACCGACATCGGTCATGTGTAGACCAGTAGGGTCAGTAGGTTAGACTGGAGAAATCTGATGTTGGTCATAAGGACCAATGTAGGCAGGAGGGACACCGACATCATCCAGGGAAATGACATCGACAGTCAGGGTTGGTGCAGGGAACTGACATCAGTCAGGAGCAGACTAGGAGATGGCCTAGATCAGTCACTAGAATGGATGTTGGGTGAATTAATAAGTCTCAAACACCCATGTGGAGGTTAGGAAAGGTATGTGAACCTCATATTCATTGTTCACCTTCTTTACATTGCTTACTAATAGTCACAAACTAGGAAGATGGAAGAAGCAATGCAGGTAGAATCCAAAAACAGTGGGAGCTTGGCATGGATGAGGAGTGTGAGTCCTTGGAGAACCAAAAAGGTATTTGTTGGTAGTGTTGTCAGCTGGAAGGAAGCACTGGATAGAGGGATGGATTCCCATTTTAGAGAAGAGAGTGGATGGACACATGAGACAGAAGGCTATGGTATATGGTCTTGTTTAGGCTGCAGGCAATGGAGGTTTGACCATTGTATTTTATCTTTACCAGGTTGGATAATATTAGCTACATTATCCTGTTACTGTATTGTGTTACTTGTTGCAGGGTTTCATATACAGGGAGTTTTCTGAACTAAGGGTAGAGTTGGTTCAGAAGTGTGTCATGGAGAATTTAGGAGCAGCAAAATTCTTGTGGCATAAGATACAGGTATTGCATCACAGGTTTGCATGGTGGTTGGTCTTCAAGAGTGACTTTGAAGAGGGATACAGAGCCTAAGGAACAAAATAGATGGTGTACAAGTACAGGTACAAGTTGAAGCTATTTATCTCCAAGTGGGAGATTGTTAAGGTGTGGAGCTAAAAGCTTCAACTGTTTGCAGACACAAGAGAAAGGATGCTGAAGAACCAGAGCCATCGGCATCGGCAGTATGACCGACGTTGGTCAGATGTAGTGGAGAAGGAGACCAACGACGGTAGGGAGTCGGTCGATGTCGGTAGAACCAGACAAGCAGGGACCGGCATCGGTCACCTGTGCGGTCTAGAACTGCTGTTGACGAACAGTCAGTTAGTTGAACTGAGTGTTTGCATGCTAAGGGGCTAATTTAAGTCACGGGCTATGTGTCTAATTTTATTAGTTAGAGTTCTATTTTTGTAAGCATGGGATCCTATTTAAAGACCCATAAGGCATGTATTGTAATTAATTCTAAGGCAAGTAAAAGCATTGAAGCTAGCAAGGTCAAGGAGATCTACAGGTGTAAGGTCAAGGAGATTAGCTGAAGCATTCAAGGAGGGATAACAACTCAGGCTTTAGAGTTGTTGTGTTGAGCAAGAGAGAGGGAAGAAGTTCTTGAGGTGTGGCAAGCCTTTGAGGTGGAGGAAGAAGTGGCATCTTCCTTATTGTATTTTCTTCTAGTAGTATTTAATACAAGAGTGTGTATTGTCTCTCAAATTCTTTGCTGTCTCAAGTTTCTAGCTACTTTATCATTCTGGTATAATTCTGTGATTAATTGCTTATAAATAAGTAATCAATTGTGCTTTCATTGGATAAGGGGTCACCTAACAGATTTGTCTAAGGGTTTCCCATGCCAATGAATAGACATGATATGATATTTGTGGTAGTTGATAAAATCACCAAAGTGGAATACCTAGTAATTTAATAGATGATACTCTAATTATGGAAAAGAGATTTGTGTAGGAGATTTAAAGTTTGAATAGTTTTATTGATAAAATAATTTTAGATAGAGATCCTCATATGAATTAAAGGTTTTGAAAAACCTTAAATTCAACTTTAGGGAATCAACTTAATTTCAGTATAACTTATCATCTAAAAATAAATGGGAAAAATGAAATGGAAAATCAAGTTTTAAAGGACTTATTTAGGATATATTACATGGATCATAAATAAAATGGTAACAATACATTCCATTAGTTGAATAAAAATAAAAATAAGTCATTACATCTAGCTTTAGAAATGACACCATTTGATGCTTTATATGGTAGAAAATGTAGAACACCTATCAACTAGGACAAATTATAGGATAGAGTGGTTTTTGGACTTGATATGCTTGATTAAATAGAAGAAAATGTGAAATTAATTAGAAAAAGGTTGGATAAAGATAATGATATGAAAAAATACAATGATACGAAAAGGACAAGGTAGTTCTTAGCTAGAGACAAGGGATTTTGTGAGTTGAACCACAAAAGACCTCTATTAAATTGACAAATCAGCCAAATTAACACCTAAATATGTAGGATATTTCAAGATTATGGAAGAGATAAACCCTATTGTTTATAAACTCACTTTTAGATCACCATTAGCTAAGATTCAACATGTTTTTCATGTATCTTATCTGAACAACTATGTGGTTGATCCTTCACATTTACTTGAATGGAATGCATTATAGGTTATGGATCTAAGAGTGGCAACAGTATAAATGATCAAAATACTTAAAACATATAATCTTAACTTGAGTAATAGAGAATTATCTCAATTTAAGGTTTAGTGGAAATAATATTATAGTGCCACTTTGGAGGACTTTGAGGAATTTTATAGGTTGTTTTCTCAGTTATTTGACTAATATTTATTTGGTTGAACTTTTAAATTTTTTTTTATCAGATCTATTATGTTATAATAAATTCATTGAGATGATGAAATATTTAATGTGGTTGGAGGGTGGGATTTTAAATCTTGACTTCTCCTTAGTGAAAAACATTATTTTGAACAAATATTTTCCAACTATTAATTTGTCTAGTTGTTGATTATGAGATGACTTATATGATGTTTATTAAAATTCTAAATTTTTCTAGTTTACATATTTATTTTTATTATTAGTGATTTATTAGAAAACATATGATTGATAGTTATTTTTATTCAATATGATTTGGATGGTATAATGGTAATTATATCAATTGCTATTAGTTATTTTTCATTTATTTATAAATAATAATGGATTAACTACTGTCTACTTATTTGTGGTGGATGTATGATCAGTCCCCCCTCACTGAGTATTACAAAGGGAGAGAATCATAGGGTAAGGGATGGAAAATAATGATAGATATGGACATAAAGAAGAAAAAATCTATAATAATCACACATGCACATTAGATTGCTTGAATTTGATGATTGTCATATTGTGTATTTTCACTTTAGATAATCAATGTGCATATAATATTTCATTTGTGCTTGTTTTTTTGATTGTATGCTTCCATGAACTTATTGGATGTTTAATAAAGGAATTATTATTTGGTAACTATTTGAATTATTTCATTACTTGATGAGTCATATTTTAGTTATTTCACTCTGAACAACATTTTTATCCCTTTTATAGTGGGTAGGTTATATGTAATTCCATTAAAATTTGCACCATATTTTTAACACCATAGTATGCTCACTCATTGTGTGACCTTAAAAATAAGATATCTTTGTTGATCATGTTTAAACAATATTAGACTCCATACTAGGTTATTTAACTTGAATGTTAATTGGAAAAAAGGGTCTCCTAATTGAGGCCATTCAACCCCAAGGGAACATTTGATCCCTTTTTTATATATTATGTTTCTTGATGAGAATATTGATTTAATCATTTTATAGGAATGAAAAATACCTTATTAAGAGTCTTATGAACTATTTCAATCACTTTAAACTAGGTTTGGTCAATGGAATTATGATTAGGTTTGCTTGGTCATGGTGGTAAAACATGGGTCGAATGGATGTTTTCAACTAGAATAGAATTGTAAAATGAGATGTGTGAGATTTTAGTGACTAAAATTTTCATGTTTTGAATGGAGTTTGGGTTATTTAAGACTGGGAGGAAGTTTGACTTATAAATTAGGCATGTAATTTATCATCTTGGTGGCCATATAAAACAAGAAGAAATGGTAGTAATAATGGTAGCATGTAATATTTCAGGGAAACATTTAGGTGTTAATAGGATAGGTGAGGAATGATAAATCATGATAATGGAGAGAGGAAAGGAGATGCAATGGAATAATGGGGAAAAATGCAAAGAGGGATACTTACAAGAAAGAACCACTTATTATCTTATTTCATTCCAAGTAAGTAGCTAAATATATAGATCTGGGTTATGATAATAAGGATTTTCATTGCCATTTAATTTTTAGATAATTATTTATCTATAATATTGAAATGGATTAAATTAATATACCCTAGTTATAAATAGACCTAATATTATGGAAAATACTAGTTATTTCTCTCTAAATCTTTGTTTTTTATTTAAGTGGGAAATTCTTGAAAAACATAGTCTATGTTTATCTTTTTAATAAACATTATTTCCTAAAACTGAGTTTTCCATTACCAGTTGAGTGGAGTTGTTAATGTTGATTTGGTAGCACCCTTGATCATTTTACATAACTAAGTTTTTGGAAATTTTATAATATGATATTGACGTGAGAGTTCACCCTCATCCACAGGGTCTAATGGTGAACTTGACTATTAAACCCTATGTGTGAACCATGTTGTGTCAAATGCATGTTATAATTTTATTATTTTGGGTAACATATGGCATGATTTATATGTCTATATTATGGTATAACAAGTCTATATTTAGACTTATAGATGATTATAATAACTACATACATGCCTAATATAAGCAATGACTAATATTGAATCTATTATTAGATATGTATCTTACATTTTGAGAATACCATGGGATGCACAACCATTCCTCATTACTAGAATATTAAAGGGCTACAATGTATTCTTGAAAATTATTTATCATGGTTTTAGAATAAAAATAAAAGCCTTAGTTATTTATGTCTAAGGAATTAGAGCTTGGTAAACAAGAATATAGATCATACTAGAATGATTTTATATGGTTAATAAATGTTGGTAAATTTATATGGAATATTTGTGAAATTGTAACTTGCTTTTAAATAATTCTAGGTACAATTTATTTGGAGAAATATATGTTAGTATAAGGAATGAATTTAAGAGAAGACTTGGTTAAATGTGCACATAGAATAAGTATAAAATAAATCCTTGAGTACTAAACCCAAAAATACTTAAATAATGTAATAAGTATTTGTATGGTGGTAAAACACAACAGTACCTTGGTCATACTCAAAAGACTTACAGTTATTAAAAAATAATATATTTAGTTTATTGGTATGATATATAAAATCTTGAATTCTATGCTTTATTTAAATTATGAGTATCTTGAAGGACTTAAGAATTATATTGGATCATTTTAATGACTTTGAACATTCTAAATGTATTAGAAATGAAACTATAGCATGCATTCCTTTATGGTGTACTAGGGGTATTTAATATTGAGAAACATTGATCCAATATAAATATGAGAATTATTGTTTTGCATATATGTATATAGTCTACCCATTGTATTTTATAATTTAAATGGATGTGTGATCTGATATTATATATAAGATGTATTCCATGGTCTGTATGACTATTGCATGTGATAGTGAATGTACAAATGACACACACTATTTTAAATGAGTTTTTAATGTTTGCATCATCATTATATACCCCTTGATGAAGCGAAGGGACACTCATAATGGGGAGGTGTGTGGAAAACCATCAGTTTGTGGTTGGAGGAAAAGTTCCCAAATGATGCTCTACCTCTTTACAATTAGATCCAAATATTTTTAAATAAATACTCATTACTATTATTTTATTGGATGAGTTACAATAGCTCATTTTTAATATTATAATAATGTACTTAAACATTTATTATATAAATCTAAAAAAGTATTAGTGGCTGCATTATAAAAGAACATTCATTATTCATAAGATAGTGTCATAATAGGGCTACATTTATTGATTATCGACTATTTTTGGTACCTTACTATATTATGAATTAGAAATAATGTAATATAGTACTTGTCAAACTAAGTTTATGTATTGTAGTTATTATTATTATTATTATTATTATTATATTTTCATAATTAAAAGCCATTAATGGTTGAATCAATAATAAACTTATATGATTTGATTAATTACATTACTCTAAATGATGTATTTATTATACATGGGTGTTCTTAATATAATCTCAATTTAGTATTATAACCAAATGATGAAAAAATATCAAGAATATATTATATCATAGTTTGAATGTTTAAGCACATTAACTAATCATGATTTATATTATTTAGTTATTTAAAAAAATTAAGTAGTTTAGTAGTAAAACCTAGTAGGGTTTTAATACAAAATGCCAAAGTTCCATAGATGCTTAAATTTAAGTCCTTCCTTTTAGAAAATGTGTCGAATGAAGGGTATGGGTACATAGTCTATGAGGGGTTGATTCACTATTTTTGATATTTATAAGTCTTTTATTGTATGTGAAATTTGGACAAGGAAGAGACCTGGTAATCTCAAATCTAACTTGTAAAGTAAGATTCTAACTATAAAGTAGACCTAATAGACTTGGCATAAAATGAGTTAGGTTAGTTAGTCAAATAAACACAATTAAAATAAAATATATCTTCTTAAACAAAAGTATTTTTATAATTTTAATTCATAAAAGAAATGTGAAGATCATAAATTAGGCTTAAATATGCTTAGGGTCTAAGGTTAATGTATATCTTAAAGATGTCCAAGCATGGGTATTTTTAGAAATAAATGGGTATTATTATCAACCCAAGTTTCACCCTCTGAGTTAGATTGTTCACTTCTGCTTTAAACCTAGACTAATATGGGAATGGCCTAAAGGCTATGGGTGACCTTATAACTAGGTCATACATCTAGATTATGAGGCTACCTCCCTTAGTACATCTATTTGGCTTAGTTTACTAAAACCTACTACTTTTGGGGTGAAAAGGGATAAAAATGCATAAAAAATCTACTCTAAGGTATGATGATGCACCAATGTGGTCATTCATCCACTCATTTTGAACTCCTAATAACACTAGTGAACTAGAAATGAATTAAAGCATTATCTCCAAAGATCCTAAGAAACAATATTTCATATGAAGGTATTGATGAGTGACTAAAAATTTGAGGTGAAGGATGAGATAACTATCTTGAGGCACTTTCAACTAGATTACACTCCAAACATGATCACCAAACTTTGACACTTTATATAACTTTCATAAGAAAACTAATCAACATATAGGTGTGACAAGGACATGATAAGGGAAGATTTATACCATTTATACACATTTGAAAAATCATAAATGTACTATAAGATAATAATTGAGAAGTTTTAATATTTTATTAATTAGTCTAAGAGGTCTATCAAGTATAAAACCTGTCAGAGTTTCCTCATACCTAGGTGAGGGATTACAAATCAAGGACTTAAATCCTAAATAAATAATAGAAAGGGAAGAGAAAGAATGGGAGAATGGTGTGGAAAAGAGAGGAAAAGGTCATTAATGACCATACTAAACTCATATAATAGTTACATCAGTTACAAATCATCATACTATACACCCTTTATGTGTAGTCTCTTGAATGACAGTCTTTAATGGGCTGTTGGGCATTGAGATGAGGTGGTGGAGGATATGAATGACTAGTTTGACCTCTGAAAAATAATAGATACACACCTTTTTGGTTAAATTCATTCTCTTATTATAAGTTAAAATATAAGTGAGATGTTATTAGGCCATCATAAAGTATACAACAATCCATACTCCTTTTAAGCATATTGACCAAGTCAAGAAACTGACTTCTCCCTCCATTAAAACCATGGAATGTGCATTGATTTAAACTTAATAATTAGTTACATGTCATAATATATTTATATTAACTCACTTCATCATCCATGTATGCCAAATTTGATGTCTCCTTGTTGACCATTAGGCCTATTAGGCCTAATTACTTGATTGTATGTGTTTGGTAGCCATGAAAACTATATGAGACCACAAAAACATATGAAAAAGTGAGTTATAGGTCAATAAAATTACACCATATCATGAAATGATACTTTTTGAGTAGATCACACTTGAAAACTTATCAAACTAGGTGACTAGGTCACCTTCTCTCTCATATCTATAGACTGGCTATTTAGAAGAGAGTTATAGAGGCATTTACAGGAATAGTTTTGGAAATTTTATGACTTGAAGAGGTAATTTTTTTCAAAAATCCCCCTAAAATGATTGACATCATAATAAATAGTTTTACACCCTAAAAACCTCTCAAAACCTTTAAAAAGTACACTTTTATGATAATTCTATATAGTATCCATATGGACCAATACTATGGGAAGGGTCTCCTCTATGTGAAATATGTGTTTAAAGTGTTTTTAGGGTCATTACATTGAAAATGGGTGCCAATTATTCATCATCTTCTTAGTTGGGTCTATAGTAGGGTTTAAGGAGGGTTTTTGAGGTCCATCATCTTAATGATGGTTCATAAATTACATACCTCCAAACCAAAAATTATTGTTATGTATCTCAAGTCCATTAAAACCTTAAAATTCTTAAACATCTTGAGTTCCCATTAAAAAGGTGTGTTAATATATGATTGTAAGTTGGTAGGCTTGTTGTCTTCTATAAGAAATCTAGACATGCTTATAGTCTTAACCTTTGTTCATAAAAATGTGCCCATAAAAAAAATCTCTCTATCATTTATATTAAGTGTTTTGGTGTGCCTAACTCTTGATAATATTATTAGCCTTAAATCCCTTTGTAGTGGGAGATATAAGCACTTGAACATACAACTCAAACTTACTATTAAGATATGTGTGACTCAAAGATAGTCTTAATACTAATTTGGTCCTTTCTTTGAATTTAAACTACTTTAAATGACCTTAACATGACATATAAACACCTCTTATATATTTTCATTATTTCCACTTTTATAGGAGGGTCTGAGAAATACTTCCAAGTGATATAGGCCTTTTAGGTCTTATGACATGCTTTTAGGCCTAATTAGCCTTTATTGAGTGTTAGGGGTATAGATGGTTTGTAGTTTTTTGGGACTAAAAAACCATCATAATACCATTTTTACCTATTAATATCTTTTTTTCTTGCCTTCAAGTGTTAACTCTAACTCTGCTTTTCTTTCTTATGTGATTCGATGTAGGTCACTACCTAGACTACTAAGTCTGAGTGGTTAATAACCAACATTGAAGGCATGAGTAGTTTTATGTTTAATAAACCATGTTAATTGAGTTATGATTCATATAATATGTTTCAAATTTATATAAATATCCCTTCCAGTAGGGTTTCTCCTAAACTACTCTCTGCATACCTCACCTCTCTTGCCTAGGGTTTACATGAAGTTAATTTTGTGTAACCTTTGGGTTTAAGTTTAGTACTCTAGCCCAACTAACCTGAGTCTCTCACCATCATGGAATATTAAAATAATTTATAAACTTCCACATCAAGTGTCATCAACCTTCCACCATCCCTCAAACAAGCAAAAATCTTCTAATTCAGGCACAAGCCTATTTATCTCTGCCTTTAGGCCTAATATGCCTAATAGGTTCTCAAAGATACTTTTACCAATCTTGTACTACTATCACTTGTTACATATTTTTAAATATTTATCATAGGTATATAACCCTATTAACACTTTAAAACCTGTATATGTATCTTACTTACATGATTTGGTCTATAGCTACCTAGTTAGGCTTAAAAGATCCAACTATCAAGGCATTTGTTTCATTAAATAAGTAAGGGACTTTCTAGGGATAGTTAGGGACCTTAAGAGAGATGTAAAAAAATATAATTACTTATCTACATCTATTTAATAAAAATACTTCATAACATTTCATATTGAGACCCAAGATCCTACCTATGTGATAGTACTGAACCATGACTGTATGTAAGAGAGTAGACCTTGCCTGTAGGTGAGGATGACTTATCACTTGGCCTTTAAAGTCCTACTCAATATACCATGTGAAAAATAGGACATTAATCCTTCAAAAAATTTTATATCTTCACACTACTTCATATTCCTAAATATAAGTTTCTTTTGTTAGTTTGTCTTGCCCTCCATAGTGAGGCTTATAGGTCTAAAAGGGACTGTGTTCTTTTATGTATTTAAAATCTCATCTTTATCCAATGATCCTCTTAGATTCTCATAAAATTGATTGTGGTTTAAAATAGACTCATAAAACCTTAAAATACTCTTAGTATCTTCCCATTATTTACACAACTTTGTCATTATCTCAATCACACAACTAACTATAGGTGATTGTTTAGGTTTCTAACTATGAAGATACCTCAATTCATGTACATAGCCCTGTAGCTACCTTGTTTAGGTATTAAGAGAGTTAAACTATGAGGGAAATTATTTCACCTAATAGATGAAGCAACCAAATGAGATTATAATTTTTAGATATAAGTTAATAAAATCTATCCTTATCTCCTTTTCACCTTCTTTACCCTCAAAGCAAAGTTTCTAGCTCATATCTCACCTCACTTTCGGTCAACCTGTAGATTGGTTTTATATGCCTAGACCATATGTGATACTTATTAGGAAGGGATTATGTTTCATAGTTTATTGAGGTTTATCACATATTAATTTAATCCTTATGATCTCTTATCCTTGAAAAATACATTAATTGTCAAAATTCATTAGCATCTTCTCAACATTCCTTAAGCCTACATTCACTATCTTGAGCATGTTCTTTTGATCGAGTTTGGAATATTTGAGGTGATTAAAGGTGTTGAACCTAATCCTAACCTTACATTATTATTTACATAATCCCATATGACTCATTAGGGTTATCAATGTCTTTTTTGACTTAAACTCAATAGGGCATCTCATCTATTAGCCTGCATAATAGGCCTGCTGTGGCTAGAGAGAGGTTCATCCTTGCATAGTGGGCTAAGAGTGAATATGGTTTAGTGTGTAAGATCAATATGAATGTATGGAAATATTTTATATCCTATATAAAGGATAGGATTATGGATATGCCTCTCAGTCAACCTAAAGACTCTATGCAAATACCTTGCTTCCATTCTACTCAAGAGACCATACTACCTGGATGACAGTCACCATGAGAGGCAAGGATTAAAGGGGCCCCTTGATCAAATTTATTTGAGTATGAAAAGTATAGGAGGTTTAAATGAGTTCAAATATGTTACAATAAATATCAAAACATAATCAAACACTCAAATATATACCAAATATCTTGCAACATGAGAAAACTTTCTATAGACTATAGACATAGAGAACATGAAGACTTTATTACTCTTATAACCCCAAAACGTGTGAAATGAGGTTATATAATGCCATGGGAAGGTGGTTTAAACTCCTAAAAATCTCTATAACCTTCCATTTTTCTATCACCATGCTCATGAAAGAAGAACATATGGAAAAATCATACCCTTCCTGAATGAAAGAGACATTGTGAGTGACCTACATTTTTAATGATTGTTCATAAAGGAGAGAGAGTCAAACTAATAATTAATTACCAAATATGTAACCTATCTAAGGTCCCTTCATTTATAAAAAAATTTAGATCTTGATATTCTTTCTCATCTCTATAATATTCATAAACCTAAAGGGTTAACCTGGGCTACAAAGAAGCTCAATGGAGAGAGAGGGATAGTTTTGAGCTTGTCATGAATCTTATCTAAGATGTCAAAAGTGATCCCTCCTAAAACCTCTGACCCTCCTATGTATTAAACTATTTTTACAAGTTCTTACAATTGCAAGAAACACATGACAAGTCTATTTTACTATATTTTCTCTAGATATATGACCTTAAACCACCATTAAAAGATTAAATGAGGGAAAACATAAGTTAATTAACCTTTTAAAATAGAATATATGGTAGGGGGAGTTGGAGATACTCATTTTATCATGTGTGGGGTTTACTTGGTGGGTGGGGAGGTGTGTATAATCTTCAAAGGGACCTTCAAGGATATGAAACACATAGTGATGATTTGGAGAATCCTTTAAGGCCTTTCTTAAACCATGATACACTTGAAATATCATGCTTTTCCAAAGGTTTAGTATTGTATTTGACCAAAATGATGTATTTGAGAGGTATTTCATGGCTTCTAAGGGTGAATTGAGATTTGAATTGATCTTAGATAAATGTGCCATGAATAATGACATTAAAATACTATAGACTTTTATAATACATCTTGACACCCTCCTCTATTACTATAACTATTGTCACCTCACCAAATAGAATTAAGACAACCATTACACAATAGATACATAAGTAGGCCTAAACACATATAATGACACTTCTAATAGTATTAACAAGAATCAAAATAGGATCAAAAAGGACATGACCATGCATGAGATCATCATGAGTAGGATTGGGAGTTTATCATGAATTTTTTTTAGTTATAGGGTTTGGAATTTGGCCTTAAGAGGCTAAATTTCCAACATTTTTGGTGACTCATAGGGGTTAACCAGCTTGAGGGTCAAGAGAACCCACTGATTTTTTATGAAAATGATAGACTTATAAATGAAACATGACTTGGATGACCACCTTGTTGGACTATTAAACAAATTTAGTACTTTTGACCCCTCAGGACTATAACAAACTAATCAGACACAACAAAGAAAATAAAAGAAACACATTTATACCTAAGAAATAAATAACAAAGACACCAAAAAAACTTAATGGACAAACTAAAAGCATGTGCTAATCACTTATTACAACAAGAAAAAAAATGAAATAACTAACCTAAGGTCAAACTATTTCTTCTAGGATCAAATGGAAAACTTCTTTGGTCACTATGGATCTATAAGGTCTAATTTCCATGTTTTGATCTAAGTCTAATCAAGCATTTATTAATATATGAGAGATACCACTTAAATATATAATCATCAACATGTCATGTCCTCTTGGGGAAGAAAATGGACTTTCTTGTTCCATTGACTTATGTATGGGTTGGCTATATGAGTCCAACACCCAATCATACTCATTCCAAACTTATCTTCCTTGCATCAACAATCTGATTTCTACCTTAGTCATGAGATGATCTTGGTTTGTCATGATCTCATGCAATGATTATCTTGGAAACTAAACTAATAAGACCTGATTAGTGTATTAATTTTTCTTATGAGATTGAAAATGATCAACTGCTATAGTATTCCTTTTGAGACCTTCATCAATCTTTTGATGGGGTAGAGATGGGTTATCTAAACTCAAACAAAAGTTCTCTAAGTCCTTCCAAAAGGATATCTCTTCATGATGAGTTGGAAAGACTTGGATTTCCTTCTCACTCTTATCATTTTCTTGTGAGCCATCATGTTGATCAATCATCTCCAACTCTATCACATAGTCATAACAAGGTCCTTGATTTGCTACAACTTGGTCATATTCATCTTCAATGGAGAATGGCATCTCATCAACCCACTCAAGATCCAACTCATCTTATCTTAGTGTATCCAAAACTAAACTATCTTATTTAATTATAGAAACTCAAAAACTATACACCATAGTTTTAGATGTCAAAATACCTTGGACCCCTACTCGACCCTAAAGCTAGATTACCACCTAGTTAACTAAGATCACTTACTAACTTAAGCCTTTAAACCCCTTTAATCAACCAACTTTAAAAATTATCCTCACCCATTTTTTCCTAGGCACTCGACCACTAATAGTTAGCCTAAAAATTGATAGTTAGCCTGACCATCGATGGTCAAGTCATCAACCTACTTTAAATCCATTTCCAACTATGTATGAGATAAGCACAACACAACTTATAAATTTCCATTTTGAGATGACAATAAGCTTTAAAGAATCATAAATGGTAAATTTTTAATCCTATAGAATTTGCAACTTCCTCCTACTCAATTAGTAATTTCATCTTATAAAATGAGAGAAGTAGAAGTGAAAAGGATCCTATAAATCCACAAATCCACATCCAAGTTATTAAATATTCTTACAAAGGTATCAAACATCCCTTTAGAAAGAAATAAAAAAAATATAGACTCGAAACTCTATCTAAATCACTTTTGAAGGATAAAGTCCTATCACTCTAGCCAAATTTATTTTACTCTCTAGAAAGTTATAGTTAACTTGGTATTGGTTTCTTCATTTCATTTCATTTCCAAATACCCTGACCTGATCAAAATCATTTTATAGCCTTCTATTCTTGACTAGACCCATACCAAAAACCCTTACTTGACCATTTATCCAATCTCTAATTCTCTTTCTAAACATTTCCAAAACATATAGGAAACTATTGATGGTTAGCCCAATCATTGATAGGCACCTCAACCATTGATGGTTACCCAACTACTGATGATCAACCCAACCATGATGGTTCACCCAACTATTGATGGTCACTATGGTAGAAAATAATAGCGAGTTATTTTCACCCCCTTAACCCTAATCTAATCTTACTTTTTGTGTTCCTTCCTGATCATAAAACCTCCCTAGATTTTTTAAAATTGACCCCAACTATATTATCATGAATATTGACCCACTTTTACTACATTTAGTCATTTTATTTGAATGAACATTTACCTTCCTCTTCTCACATGCATTTACTTTCATGTTATTAAATGAAAGTGTTATTTATTTTCATCTATATCAACTTAATTGTTATAAATAGTGGATTGAAAACCTCCTATTAATCATAAGCTTCTTGGATTTATCTCATGTTAGTCAATTTAGTCAACTATCTTGCTGACAAACCCCCTTTCTAGTGCCTTTCTTATCTACATGTTAGTCCTTCCCAACCAGAAAGGAGTTCTCATCATTGTCTAGATCACAAGTGTACTTTTACTAGGTATTCCTTTACACACACCTTTTACTAGTTTCTTACTTGCTTCCAAATTAAGAAATGAGTGTAAATTAAGAGAAATATTTTGGCACACCCATTGGTACCTAGCATCCCTTTTTCATCCTTTATTCTATGCTCATCTAATGAAATCTAAATTTTCTTCTGGGCTTAAAATAAACCTTTGCATACATTGATTTCTTGCTTGATTTAGTTCATCTAGTAACTTAAAATCAAAGTAATTAATCTTAGATTTCAATCTTGTTATCACACACTTTTGCCAAACCACATAACCAATCAACACATCAAAACAAACTTGAGACAAGGCCTGACTAGGATTTCATCACCTAGTGGAAAACCTTACCCTTTCCTAGAAATCCTACGTGGAGGTCATTACAAAGGGAAGAACCAATTCAGATCTCTAGTTGAGTATAAACTCTAAAATTTAGTATATCTTGGATAAGCACCTAGCACCCTTATTATTGTGATGTGTGAAGTGAGGGGGTAAGACCTAATATCAAGCCATGTATTGAAGATCAATACAAATTTTCTCTCTTGAGAACCTAAACACAACCTAAGACCAACCTTAAATTTCCTCTTTAGTACTTGATCTACAAACCAAATTTCCTCTTCACACTTTCTAAGGCATAAGCCAAAAGAGATTTAAAAATAACCCTAGGTTGTTAAATGCATGTTAGTGTATGTTTGATTTCCTTGAGATCTCTTCTTTTGTCTTAATTTGTGTTTGAGATGTGAGTTTCATTATTTCTTTTCTATTCCTCTCATGGTCTTTACTAGATAACACCTGAGGAATCAAACCCACCAATAACCATCTTGTTCTTCTTCCTCCATGGAGTATAATTTTGATGTTGAGGGTTCCCTTCATTTCCCCCCCTCCTACCAGGACTTTGATTATTTTTAAGGGTGATCCAAATTTTTCTACCATCCTTGATAACAACCCTGAGGCTCTTTAGCAATACCTAAACAACTTATCTATCCATGCCCCTTTTGCTTTGGTTCCTCTTATGGATCCTCCCTATGTTATACCTTCCCATCTTCTAGTGGGTACCACCTCAACCCAACCCATACTCACCCAAGCCTCTTCTTCTTCCAATATCCCACCTAATACCACTCCTTAAACTCTAACCAACATCGTAAACAATAACCAAACACCTAATACCCCAATCAATACCTCCAACATTGGATCAACTTTACCTCTTATTACCTATATTCCTTCTACCATGGGGTATCTTCTACCCCTATTTATACCATTACCCTTATTTCAACCAACCCACCAATTTCTACCCCACTTTAGAGCTTGGTAGTTTCCATACCTCAAACACTTCCACCTACTAGCATTAAAATTACCACCCATCACCAACCAGTGAGCTCTTTCATACTTCTAATCCAATATACATCCATACCACCATCCAGCAACCCTTTAAACCAACCCATATCAGCCTCCTAATAAGTACCCATGACATCTTACCCATATGTTTCTAACCCACAAGGATACATAACACCTTCCACCTAACTATTTGTGTTAATCAACCCTTATGTGGCACCATCCCAACCTCTTATGAACACTTACCAATATGTGGCTTCTTCAACATCCTCTATCACTTATCCATACATTAATGACACCTAACCTAAACAAAGCTTAACACCTAATTATATAGCTTCCCAACCTCAAAAATATTTAGTCTAGATGTTAATGGACAAAATGACCAACCTCGAGTCATCAATCTCTGGCTCTCATAACCTCTTATCTTATGATCAAATCTATAATGAACCCATACTTCTATCTATTCTTATCCATTATTATCATCCTCAATGGGATTTACCCAAGTTTTTCAAGTTCCAAGGCAAGGTGGACCCCCAATAACATTTAAGAGAATTTCATCATTCTTGTTATTTGATTGCATATGATGATGCTCTCCTCCTTCATACCTTCCCAATGTATTTAACAGGACCAAATCTCGATTGGTATAATGATCTTGCTAAGAAATCCATCTTTTCATTCTCCCAACTGACCAAAATATTTTTAGAGAACTTATTAGTAAATATATCTAAAAAGGTTTCTATTACTGACCTCTATTCTATTAGGTAATTTGATGATGAACCAATTGCTAATTTCTTAGTCAAATAGAGAGGTCTCATCAAACATTTTTTTTCTTCTTAACCCAACTTGAGTTGATTGAACTCTTCTCTCAAGGTTCTACTAAACATATTACCCCCACTCTTCAAGTTCAAACTTTTAAAACTTTTGATGAGGCATTCACCATGGCATGTAAACTTGAAAACTGAGCCATTGACAAAGGGAAAATGAAACCATGGAACAATAATTCTATCTTTAAATCTAATGACTCTCCCTCCACCAAAACCACTAACCAATCTAACCATCCCAATATAAAGATAAAAACATCTATAAAGTCAATGGTTCTAAAAACTACTCCACCACCAACTATCAACCAATCCCATCAAACCAATTCTTCCAACCCTTCTTACCAACAAAACTAAAACCAAAACTGAGCTCCTTCAAAATAATACACCTCCATAAGGAAGTATTATGCTTCATTTTTAGACAAATTTATCTAAGATAGCCTCATATAACTTACACCTATCAAACCACCCCAATAATTTGATACTTCTCACCTCATGCCTAGTTGGTATAATGAGAATGACCATTGTGACTTTCACTAAGTTATTGGACATGACATCAGTAGATGTAATATCTTTAAAATTCTGGTCCAAAGCTTAATTTATAGAGGGGAACTTGCATTTGATAATCCAAATGTACCTCCTAATTAGTCCCTCAACATCTTATTTAAACCTTTTCCTAATCATTCTCCTTCTACCCATCACCCTCACAACAAGCCAAAATCATCTCACTCTCATGAGGCACATACAATCAATGTTATTATTAGTGAGCCCATTTTTGAGGAGATCACTACCACAACTAATTCTTCCTCCATTTAGTTCATGGAAGTAGTAGACTCACCTTCTATTCCTTTAGATACCCAAATTAAGGAATCCATCACCCCTCTCTCTTCACTTGATGAGACCTTAGCTTTATATACTTATCCTTTGATGGAAACACCAAAGGAGATAACCTTTGCTTTAACCATCTCTTCTTCTTCCACTCCAACCATTGAATAGGTAAAATTGCCTTCCATTCCTTCAAACACCCAAACTAAGGAGGCAACCATATCCATATCTTCACTAGAGGACACTAGACCTACCTCCCCCATCATATAACCATCCATCCCTTATTTGGAAACCATCCCACAAGAGAAGGTTACCTCATCCACCCAACCACCAATTTTGGAACCTTCCATAAAAAACAAGTATGGAGGAACCATTCCCTTTTCTCCACCTAAGCGGTTAATTTTTGAAACCAATGACCAAGGAACCAAAACCATCTATAAGACCTTTTCCATACTAGTTCAAATTCAAATTTTCACTTCTTAACCCAACTTTGATAGAGCCGCCTTTTGGCATCATCTTGGGATCCCTTACCAAAACAAATATAAATCCTCAACCTCACTTGAATCCACCCTTAAACCCATTATTATCTCCCTATCAAACACCTCTTCTTTTAAAACCATAAATGAACCATCCCAACCACCTCCATCTAACATTGCCAAATCGCCTTATACCTCTCTTGACAAACCTATCAAGAATCTAGGAATCCTTCTCACACCTAGTTAAACTCAGCCCTCTTTAAATCTAGACTTAACTATATATAATCTACCAAAGAAACCCCAAAACAAATCAATTTAAAAGGTAGAGTTACCCAAACCTATACTCAAACTATGACCATACCACCTCCTTCCCACCTACCTTCTATCTAAGGACCACATCCTTCTACCATACTAGTTACCTATTTTTCCTCTAGTAAACCATCCCAACCATATCAAACCTATTATATATTTTATGCATATAGTGTCAATACCATACCTTGTTTCAAATTAAAATTAATCTTTTAATGCTAGTAATTAGTTCACACATGTCTTTTCTTGTTGCTTACATGCTTGGAATAGTTCACATATTCTAATTAGTGGGTTTTTAATTAACCATTTAGTTTCACTATTTCTATTTTATGCACACATGGCC
This sequence comes from Torreya grandis, assembly GCA_037957365.1. NCBI lineage: Eukaryota > Viridiplantae > Streptophyta > Pinopsida > Cupressales > Taxaceae > Torreya > Torreya grandis. The sequence continues at coordinate 1,692,956 of JARHVA010003627.1, read as the reverse complement.
AAATCACATAATCTAAACAAACACTTTAACATTTATCTACCCAAGACCAACCTACTTGGATTTCATCACCAAGAGGGAAGATGACTTGATACTATGGTCAAGTATAAAACATGGTTAATGTTATATTTTGGCTAAGTACTCGATACCCTTATCATTTTGGTGTGTGAAGTGAGATGGTAGGCCCTTATACCAAGCATATATCATTTCAACTATAGTTCATTTCGACCTAAACTACCTAAAACCATCTTTAGATTGATATCTAGTTCCTTTCTTTACATCCAACTCCTCATCACATTTAAAATCACGTCTTAATAATCTATTAAAACATCTTAGGCTGACCTATTAGTTAGCTATTTAATTTTCAAGTTGATTGCATACTCTTTGCTCAATTATGTGTGTAAAAAAATGTATTAGCCAACATTAGTAAAATGTTTTATATGGTGTTCTTCAATTAGATTGGCTAGCATTGATCCAATTGACTATTTGTAACCATGGGATTCTATTTAAAGACCCATGAGGCTTGCATTGTAATTATCAAGAAGGCAAGTAAAAGCACTGAAGCAAGCAAGGTCAAGGAGATCTACAGGTGTAAGGTCAAGGAGATCAGCTGAAGCATTCAAGGAGGGATAATAACTCAGGCTATAGAGTTGTTGTGTTGAGCAAGAGAGAGAGGGAAGAAGGTCTTGAGGTGTGGCAAGCCTTTGAGGTGGAGGAAGAAGTGGCTTTCCTTAATTTTTTTCTAGTAATATTTAATACATGATTGTGTATTGTCTAAATTCTTTGTTGTCAAGTTTCTAGTTACTTATTCATTCTGGTATAATTGTGTTTAATTGCTATAAGAAAGTAATCAATTGTGCCCATTTAAGGGGTCACCTCTTGGTATCAGAGCATTTCCCTGACAAGTGGTATCAGAGCTACGGTTTGCAGGGAGCAGGTTATTATTTTTTGATTACAGGTCATTCATAGGGTTTTTTGATTGAGTGGGAGTTCAACAATGGTAGAAGAAAGTAAGCTATGAATGGAAAAGTTTAACGGTAAGAATTATCAACATTGGAGGATGCAGATTGAGGACTATCTGTATTAGAAGGATTTATACTTACCATTGGGTGGGGTTGCATGCAAGCCCACAGATATGAAGGATGAAGAATGGATTGTTCTTGGTCAGAAGGCTCTCGGTTCCATAAGGTTGAGCCTTGCATCATCTATGATTTCCAGCTTATCACAGTGCAAGACAACGGAAGAGTAGTACTGAAATTTATATGAAAAGCCCTCATTCTACCTTTTACTTTGCAAATGCCGGTACCTCATCTCAGTGATTTCCATGGTTTGGTAAACCAATTAGCTAGTCAATATTGTTTTTGATGACTCTCTTGATTTTATGTTCTTTGCCTACGGTTTGGTTATGGCAGTAAGTAATTCTGCATCTACTTCTAAAATCTTAAAAGTTGATGATGTTGTGAGTGTGATCTTGAATGAAGAAATACCTAGGTGTTCAGGGAATGCTCTTGCAAAAAGTAGGGGAAGGCTTGAGCAAGGGAAATCAAGGTCGGGAAGGAGATCCGTCCAAAGGTCCTATGGTTTTGTGGAAAGAAAGGACATACTGTTGGTTGAGAGATTAGAGGTACTAAAGAAGCAAAGGATGCAAATATTGTGGTACAGGATGCCTCATACTTTCTTTGGATAGTCAGGTAGGATCATGGATCATGGTTCATAATCCCCAAATTTTGTTTCAAGTATGAACCTTTGGAGTGCTTATTTAGGGGATGGTACGCCTTGTTAGATATTGGTAAAGGGAAAGTGCAGCTGAGATTGTAGATTGACAACACATGGGTGTTGAAGGAGGTCATGCATGTTCCAATTCTGAAGCAGAGTTTGATTTCTATAGGAAGGTTGGGAGATGAGGGATGCACAATAACCCTCCCAATTTTTGGAAGGTTACCAAGGAAGCACTTGTTCTAGCATGAAAGTAGGTACTCTTTATCTACCTATCAATTCTCTTCTGGTAGATTCACTAATAGGCTTGGTCACATGAATCTTGATTTAAAAGGTATGTGTTTAAATTTAGAAAGCATAGATACAGTTCATTACAGGAAAAGGAAATTTGATGCTTTTGACATCAAAGAAGCCTTGGTGTTTATGGACAAAGATCAGTATAATAAATCTGAGCAGGGTGGGATGAGGTTTGATCCAAGAAGAGCTCACGGATGAAAATTTCATCCTCAGGAACACACAAATGTCGATGTCGATCACATGGGACTGACGTCGGTCAGCCAGATACCGACATCAGTCATGTGCAGACCAGCAGGGTCGATAGGTCAAGTAGGAGAAGTCTGACGTAGGTCATCAGGATGACATCGATAGGGGGATGCTTGTTAGCCAGGGAAATGATGTCAGCAGTTAGGGTCAGTGCAGGGAACCGACATCGGTCAAAATTGGGAGATGGCTGAGATCACTAGAACAGATGAATTTGAAGTCTCAAACACCCATATGGAGGTCAAAAATGGTAAGATCATAATTGTTCACCTTCTTTATATTACTGATAGTCAATGGAAGAAGCAATGCAGGTAGAATCCAGAAACAGTGGGAGCTTGGCAATGAGGAGTCTTAGAGAAGAATCTTCAGCTAGAAGAAAGCACTGGAATGGATTCCCATATTAGAGAAGAGAGTGGATGGACACGTGAGACAGAAGGCTATGGTATATGGTCTTGATTAGGCTACAAATAATTTGGGAGTTGGATAATATTAGCTACATTATCCTATTAACAGGGTTTCATATACCCACAGAAGTATGTCATGAAGAATTTGGGAGTAGCAAAATTCTTTTGGCATAAGTGACAGGTATAGCATCACAGGTTTGCTGGTGGTTGGTTTTCAAGAGTGACCCTAAATGAACAAAATTGTAGTACAAGTATAGGTACAGTAGCAGTTGTTTATCTCCAAGTGGGAGATTGTTAGGGTGTGGAGCTAAAAGCTTCATGAACACAAAGAAGAGGATGCTAAAGAACTAGAATCACCAGCATCGGCAGCATGACCGACGTCAGTCAGATGCAGTGTAGAAGGAAACTGACAATGACAGGGAGTCAGCCGATGTCAGCAACACCAACAAGCAGGGACCAGTGTCGGTCGCCTGTGTGTTTTAGAACTGCTGTTGAAACAGTCAGTTAAGTGAAGCAGTGTTTGCATGTCAAATGACTAATTATAACGAGCTGCCAATTATTTTAGTTAGATTTCTATTTTTTTAACCATGGGATTCTATCCTTAAAGACCCATGAGGCTTGTATCAAGAAGGCAAGTAAAAGCATTTCAAGGAGATCACAGGTGTAAGGTCAAGGAGATCAGTTGAAGCATTCAAGGACCTCAAGAGAGAGAGGGAAGAAGGTCTTGAGGTGTGGCAAGCCTTTGAGGATGGAAGAAGAAGTGGCATCTTCCTTAAGAATATTTAATACAAGAGTGTGTATTGTCTCTCAAATTTCTCAAGTTTCTAGTTACTTATTCATTCTAGTATAATTCCGTGTTTAATTGCTTATAAGAAAGTAATCAATTGTGCTTCTGTTGGATAAGGGGTCACCAAACAGTTGGTATCAGAGTATATTGATTGTTGTATTCCTCAACCAATAATGAATATTTATATACCAAGATGCTTCAAACTATTTAAAATGAGAATTTTATGGATCCTTATTACCCCTCATTTATTATATGCATCCCACTAATAATATTTCTTCTAGATATTGGTATGAACATATCTCAACTCAACTTTTAGCCCAAGTTATATAAAAAATGAACATTTCTCAAATCCTTTGGCAACCTTATGCAAAAACAGTGGATCCAAACTAATACCTTTGCCACAACTAAAAACCTAGTAAAAACTTTCATCAATTATGTATTAGAATGGTATAATCAACTAACCTAATGCTCTATTTAGTAACTTTAATATTTGGTTAATCCTTTAGTCAAAGAGTTTCAACATAATGATCTTCCTAAAAATTGTCTTAGCCATTTCATCAATGTTAAACAATCTCCCACTTAGTCAGCATATGACTTTATCAAAATATGGAAATATTTAGCTCATAAATTTGATCATAACATGACTGATGATAACCTATTAAAAATCTTTATCACTTCTTTGACTCCCATTCTCCAATATAAGGTTTGAACATTTTCACCCCAAACACTTAATGAAGCTCTTGATCAAACTAAACATCAAGACTTTCTTATGAAGTAATTTAAGGATATTTCCAAACATCTAATTTTGTCACTAGTTATTCTCCACAAACCAAATAAGGGGTTACCAAAACTGATATTCCTTCACCTTCTCATACACCTCTTTCTGTTTAGTAAATGAAATAATTTTTACCACCCTCAAAACCATTAATCTATCCCAATGCTCCTCCTAAATGGTATGACCCTAATCTATTTTATTGGATCCATGTTGACATTGGTCATTCTCATGAATCTTTTAGAGGTTGCACTAAATTTTCTAACTCTTACGTGTTTGTTGATTCATTCAACCATGAATTTATGATTAATCTTTGTCATCAAGAGTACACTTTCCTTTCAAAAATAATAAACTTTCAAATATTCTACTTCAAATAAAAAAATCCTCTTCAAATAATTAGTCAAATACCAAGGATGTTTATTCCATTGATGTTGATTATGACCAATACTTTAACTATGCTCAATATGTTAATACTACTAAAGTCAACTATCATCATAAACTAGTTGACAAAGATCCCATTACCAAGAATAAAAATCCATATTTGGAGGAGAAACTTCTTAAAGACACTACCACTATAAATCTCAATTTGAAAGCACTTGAGGAAAAAATTCCTCCTTTCTATCCTCCAACCACATATTTCCTCCAAAGTCTAATTTAACTTTTAAACCTTATGATGGTTCTTCTAAATCTCATTAGAATTTTTTGGAAGAAATCAACTCTATGATTTGTAATATTCCACTTATGGAGATGGTTTTAACTTCACCCTATCATCATAAATTTATTATGAAACAACTTCAAGAGATTGAAGATCCATCCTGCATAGATGAAGAACCACCTTCTATTGATTCTCAACCTACCAACATCAATATCATTGAAACAATGTGTCCCTCTTCCAATCCCTCTATTGAATTATTTTAAGAGGACATGATCAATGAGGAAATTATTTTTCATGTCAATAATACACCACTCTTTATCAAATTAGTCATTAATACCACTCTTATCCAAAAAGTGCTAGCTGATGAAGGGTCTAGTATTAATGTAAAATCTTTGTGGCTTATACAATAACTTGGTTATAAAAAGGATCATCTCATGCAAAATAATCTTAATTATCATTGTTTTGATAAGACTAATCAAAATCCACTTGGTTTTATTTTACTTCCATTAACCATTAGACCTAATATTGTTCGAACTAAGCTTATAGTCCTTGATATTCCTTTATCTTATAACATACTCCTTGGTCATCCATAGACTCATCAAATGAAGGCCATTTCTTCTTCTTGTAGTCAATGTATTAAATTATTGAATAATGAAAAAATATATAAGCATGAAGCTGATCCTAATCCATGGAGTATCCAACTACCTAATCCTAAATCACAATATTATGTTTCTATGATTCTTATGATCAATAGTTCTCCTTTACTTGAGTTCATCAACATGAATCCTGATTTACAAGTTACTCTTGTGGATTTTAATGATGATGATCCCCATGAGTTGCAACATACTTGTAATACCACCAAGTTACCTCCCTAAATTTCATAATGGATTCCTCCTTCTCTCTTACCAAAAGATTTTAATATTCCTCTCATAGATGAGATTACTAATTTTTACCCTCCATACAATTCTTAGGAGCCTTCTCTACCAAAAGATGCCTTAACTTGAATTTATTTTGGAGTGGATAAATTATTTAAAGATCATCTCATCATGTCTCCTCATACATTCAATAATATTGGGGTTTCATCCTTTGAATATCCCCTAGATTCTCAAGCATGTATAATTTCTCTAACATACGACGATAACTATATCATGGCCCAAAATGAATATAGAGACTTGGATGTCAAGAATTATCATAAAACCATAGCCCAAATTCATGATTTTAATTAGGATGTTCATACCATTTTTGTGGATCATACCTTAGATCCTTCTCCCATTATTTAACCCACTAACACACCAATATTTTATACTCCATCTACTTCTTCTACTCCTAAAATTACACTTGATGCTAGGGAAACCAATGTTCATCAGATACTTTTTTTTGTCTGATCAACATCGTAATAAAATTTTAGATCCTAAAATAGATGTTGACTATTATGGTCCTCTTCCTACTTTGCCTAGTTATGAAGCTATCCTTGAGTTAATTTATGCTTGATAACTTTAGCTTCCTTGGTAGCATCATAAACTTGGGAATTTTAAAACTAAAACTTCTTGCTTCAAAAACTTCATTTCTAGCATTGATCGCAAAATAAATCCAATTTATACCTTACCTAATGCACCATACCACTTTCAAGATGGTAATGTCATGATTATTGAATAAATCACTCATATCAAATATGGTACTCCATCTTGTCCTTGACCTATCATAGTTTCTCAAGAACTCTCACCTTCTAAACATGATAATTTCATCTTATTCTTTGACAAATATCATGAGGCTTTCACTTAGTATTCCAATGACATGCATATCATTAACCCTAGCATTGTGGTTTATAACATCATTACACATTCTAATGATAATCATGTGCATTAAAAGAAATGAAAATTTCCACCTGAAGTTTCAACTTTATGTCATAAGGAAATCATCAAATTACTTGATGCTAAATTTATCAAACCAATGGATTATTGTGAATGGGTCTCCAACATTTTCCCCATTCAGAAGAAAGTCACTATGGTCATTCATATTTGTATTGATTTCCATAATATTAATCTTGCTTATCCCAAGGACAACTTCCCTTTACCTTCAATAGATGCCATTATTAATTACATGAGTGGTTAAAAAATGTTATCTCTTATGGATGGCTTCTTAGGATATAATCAGATTCATATTTCCCTCTAATACCAACATAAGATGACTTTCACCATGGAATGGGGCACCTATTAATATGTTAAAATTTCCTTCAACCTTAAAAATGCTACAGCCACTTACCAATGAGAGATGACTCACATCTTTCATAATCTCATATATAAAACTATTAAAACCTATATAGATGATCTTATTGCTAAATCTAAACATTATATAAATCATCTTTCAGATCTTGCTATCAAATTTGACCATCTCTTTAAATATAAATTTAGACTTAATCCTTACAAGTGTGTATTTAGAGTCACATCTAGAAAATTGTAAGGATTCTTAGTCTCTCCCTTTCAAATTATGTTGAACTTGCCAAAATTAGCACCATCATCAACATGCCCATTCCTCATTATATTCCTAACATTCATACTTATATAGGAAATCCTGGGGAAATTAGATGATTTACCCCATAAATGGCATACTGAATTCACTCCATCGATTCCCTTCTCAAGAAATTTACTACTTTAGAATGGTTGGATCCATGCCAAAAAGCCTTTGATAAAATTAAAGAGTCTTTTCTTCATCCACCTAAACTTCTTCCTCCTTATAATGATAAACCCTTGATTCTATATACTTCTTCCACACCTATTTTAGTTTGGGCAATTCTTGCCCAATAAGATGATACAAGAAGAGAGTATGTTATCTAATACATTAGCTGAGATCTCCTTGAATATCAAGTGTGTTATACCAAAATTGAGTGTGATTACCTCACCATCTATTTTGTAGCTAAAAAGCTTTGTCACTATATGCTTTACCAAACTACTTATGTCATTATTCATTCTGATCTCCTTTGTCATTTCTCTCCAAAGCCTTTCTTCTTAGAGATATAATTGACAAATGGATGGTTTTACTTATGGAATTTGATCTCCACATTGTCACTCAAAAATCTGTTAAAGGGCAAGTCATAGCTAACCAAATTACCATTCCAACCACTTCTTCTCTTCAAGATGATCTTCTAGATGACAATATCCTTTATATAAAAGTTCTTAATCAATTTTTTTCTCTCAAAGATTATTTTCATAGATTTACCATCGATCTTGAAGCCAATTAACTTGATGAATCTTCCTCTCCCTATGATATTACTAAACTAAAAGTAGTTATTAAGGAGATTCCTAAAATTAATGTTGACTTGCATGAGGATACTTGGACCCTTCACTTTGACATTGATAAATACCTTCAAGGAGATAAGGGCAAGTCATATTCTCACAAATCCTCTTGGAAAGATAATTCTTTTAGCTTTTTGGTTCACCTTTGATGTCACTAATAATATGGCTGCATATAAAGCTCTTATCTTAGGCATGAGCGCTGCTCTTGATTTAGACATTCAATACCTTCATGTTTTAGGTAATTTTCAACTCATTTTCCATCAAGTTAGTAGTGATGATTAATGTAAAAGTGAAAACCTTATTATTTATCATTAAATTGTAACCACTATTGCTAAGGATTTTATCTTTTACTATTGAGCGTATTCTTAGAGATCAAAATGCCATTGTTGATTGTCTTTCCTCTTCAACATCTCTCTTTCATCCTCATCAAGTTCTTTTTTATCCTTCTTTTCTTATATAAATAAGAAAATTTTCATCTTTTACTCAACCACTAGATTTACTTATCTACCACATTGATGTTGTTACCATTCAAAAAATCCCTTGGAACTAAGATATCATTCAATTCTTGGAACACCAAACTTATCCTCCTAATTTAGACTCCCATGAAAAGATAAGCATTCATAAAAAAGATTTCAAGTATGTATTTTGACACAAAATCCTTTAGTATTACAACACTGAAGGTACTTTTCTTTATTGTGTTATGTAAGATTAGGTCCCTCCTCTTCTTAAATAATCACATTGGGAAATTTATGATGGCCACTATAGCGAACATGCTACAACCCATAAATTCCTACATATGGGTTACTTTTGGTCTACTCTTGAAAAGTATGCAATTGAATATGCTAAAAAATTTAATCCTTGTAAACTTTATGATGATTTAATCCATTTACCTCTAGAAAAACTTCAAAATATCACAACTCCTTGGCCATTTTCCACATAGGGATTCGATCTCATCAATAAAATTCTTACTCTCACGATGGGCATGTCTTTATCATCACCACTACTAAATACTTTACCAAGTGAGTAAAAGCCATGCCCCTTGTTAACATTACCAGATCTTACCATTTCCAAACTTATTCTTAACCAAATCATTTTTTACTTTGGTATTCCCCATACCATTATTTTAGACAATGGTGGTAACTTCAAAAACAAACATGTTAAACAACTTTTCAACAAATTCAATTTCAATTACAAATTTTCCATGCCTTATCATCTATAATGCAATGGTCGAGCTAAGACAAATAATAAAATTATCCAAAATATAATTCATGAAACCCACATGGATTGTAATCTTCATCTTTACCCTACACTTTGGGCCTCTCAAACTAGCATACATATTACCACTGGTGCAACTCCATTTTCTCTAGTCTATGGTTCTGAGTCAGTTCATCATTTATAAGTTGAGATTCATTCTCTTTGTATATATTTTTATGGTATTATTAATAATGAATAATTATTTGAATCTCATTTTCATTCCCTTGATCTTCTTGATGAATGTTGTCTTTTTTCCTTACAACATAACCACCAATACAAGGCTCATATTGCTAGACAACATAATAAATGTGTTAAGGTTCATACTTTAATGTTGGTGATCTTGTCCTTAAATTAGACTACACACATGATAAAGAAGATAAATACACCCAAAAATGGTGGGTCCCATATTAGTTAAAGATATTCTTGGTCCCAGCACCTACCATCTTCAAACCAATTAAGGTCATGTTTTTAAAGATCCCACCAATGCACAATTCCTTAAAAGGTGCTTTGCCTAAACATTTCCTTATTTTCATGTTTTCTATCTAAATCTATCTAACTCTTTTTGTAGGTTACATAAGCATGGGTCTATCCTTCTACAAAAATTTCCTTCCTTTCACAAACCTTTAGTCCTCACTTTTGGTATTTTGGTTTCTTGATTTACCATAGTCTTCTTTATCTTCTTGCATTTTCTCTTGTTTTTTACATCCCTTAGGTTTCTCTTTTGTTAGTTATTTTGTAAGACAATGGATAGGACCTGATATTCCTCACATAACCACCATATTTTACTTATTTTTCTCACATACTTTTTGATTTTGAATGTTTTTTTAGCATCCCTTGGGTTTTTCTTTTGTGAGTTGATTTGTAAGAATGTAGATAATACCTAACATCCCTCATAAAATTACCATATTTTTTCTTACCTCACTTTATCTTTCACTTTCTTGTTGGCACCCTCATGTGTTTCTCTTTTATGAAGTTACAGTGTAAGACCATGGATAGGACCCAACCCTCCTCATAAAATTACCACCTTTTCATATTATTGATCCTTTTTCTCAACTTTAGTTTTTACTTCTTTTACTAGATGAAATTTACACAACAATCTATGTTAGCATGTTTTCCTCCATTTCCCTCATACTCATGATAAGGAATCATAATTTGATATCATTGTATATCTTTTTTTCCCTTTGTCACATTTTTTATGATTTGAATAAATTCAAATTGTTCCATGTGTCATTCCTCTTGATTTCCCCTTTTTTCACTCCTCATTGGATAAAACTAGATCTAAGTCATGATAGCAGTTTTATTTCACCTAGATTTATGAGATTGTTAGACACCATACTCTTTGAAATTTATCTCTCTTAGCAAGCTTATCTCAAATATTCAAATGAAATTCATCTTTAGCACCCATATTTTATTTTCCAAATCCATATGGAGGAGGAATCAAAAAAGCCATCAAGAAAGTTAAAATGTAAATCATTTGAAATAAAATGAAATGATATCTAAAAGGCAAGATACAAATATCAAAAGTCAAATTCACATCAAAAGATGTGATTAAAAGCACATCTCTTATCTCCAATCAAAGATAAAACCCCACCGTTGGCCTCACATAAAGCCGAGGTCCTTTGGGGCGAAGTAGGCTAGTATATTAGAATAGGGGAATTCAAAAAAATCTATGGTTCTACCTACTTTCTCACACAAGTACCCAATATTTGTAGTAGATCGACAGTTCTGTAAGGGGTCCTAACAAATAGGGAACACATTGTGGGAAGGTAGGTCCATTTTAATTTTCCTTCATATAGCCTTCATGAGATGATCTATATATTTCATTTATTTACGTCATACTTGTGTAGCTAATATAAGTTATTTAGAATCCTTAAGGTCAAAATTCCTCTTGTTTTGACAAACCTAATTTGAGTATCTTGAATTTTATAAAGAGTTCCTCTACCTTAGTTTTTCCTTCATTATTCCCTCTACCCATTTCATTTTCCCCCTTGATAGACAAATTGTGATTCCATTTTTTTCCCCTTCTTTAATTCCTTCTTCTTCACCTCTTAAAACATGCTAACATTACTTTTTTTTATTTTCATCTATCCTTAGAGTGAAACAACATGTTTGAGAAACTTTAGATTTATTATTAATTTCACCATGATTTTACATTTATACACTTACTTTACTTTTCTTTTCCCATTTATCATTATTTTATTTTCCTATTGTTATGGACACCTGAGTTTGTATACCTTTTTCTATTATTGAGTGAGTTTGGCTTGTTATTTCTCACTCATCAATGTTTTTTTTCCATTTTTATACACCTTTTTCCATTATTGATCGAGATGTGGATTGTTATTGCTCACTCATCAATGTTGTTTTATCATTTGGTTTCTTATTTTACCATTTGTTTTACCATCATGTTTGACATGTATCCATGGTTTTATTTGGTAAGTTTGCCTTTCTTAAGGATATTTTTTTTGAGTCTTTCAGTATTTAATAGCCTTAGCTTTTTGATTACCTAATTTACTCTTATTTTTTAACTTGGTCATTTGGTCTAACATAATAATTGTCACCCTAGCTTGCCAAATTACCATGTACATCCCATCCTCATAGCACCAACTATCTTGGCTTTTCTTGTATTTTTTTTGTTTTTGTTCTTTAATTTTTTATTCTTGGGTTTGTTAAAAGTAGTCTCTGTGACCTCCTCAATCAAAACTAACAACACAATAGACAACCATCGCATGTTAAAGGTAAGTCAAGGTATGCATCACATTCACTTTTCAATTATTTTCCCTTTTAGTCATTTAATTTTTGTTATTTTTTATTTAAAAAATTGAAATTTTAATTTTAGCATCAACATTGTGTGTTACTATGTTCTTTCTCAAAGTACCATCCCTTGTTTCACCTTAGTGACATATGATAAGCTTTGAGTGGGGAATATGTATATACACAATATTTTTCACCTTTTATCAATTACTAGGGATTTACATCTTGTAGGAACCAATTGAGACTTAATATCTTTGAGTGCACACGTTAAAGGGTACACCAAGAAATAGTTGGGCAAACCCTTAGTGCTTTTCAAGATTATTGTCCCTTATTACCACATTATTGCCAATCTAACTAGATCTTAAAACCATTCCCAAAGATATTACTCATCCCTTACACAATCCTCTAGTATTTTGACTCTTTCCATCCTCATTTTCTTGCCTTAATTCACTTTTGGACTATCAATTTTACTAGGTTGACCATGGCTGACCCTGTACGGTTTAGCATATTTTTCAATTTTTGGGTTTGTTAGCCTTTCAGCTGACCTAGATCAGACCTAGTGAATTATCCCTAAAAATATATAAGGTTGACTGGGTCAAACCTATACAACTAACATTTATGGAAGGATTTATGGAAAGATCCACCTATAAATACAAGATCATTTTGTCATTATTTCAATTTGCAATCAAGATTTATTATTCACTCATGCTTCTTCACAATCTACTCTTTCACCATTTTACTTGAGGAATCTTAGTTAGGGTTTCTACTTGTATAATGTAGTATTGTGTATAAGTCTTGGATGCTTTATCATTTCTTAGTTATCCTTACAAACCATAAAAACCTATTGAAAAGCCCCTTTGGCCAAGGGAGATATTGAGTTAGCATATTTTTCAATTTTTGGGTTTGTTAGCCTTTCAGCTGACCTAGATCAGACCTAGTGAATTATCCCTAAAAATATACAAGGTTGACTGGGTCAAACCTATACAATTGACATTTATGGAAGGACTTAGGGAAAGATCCACCTGTAAATACAAGATCATTTTTTCATTATTTCAATTTGCAATCAAGATTTATTATTCACTCATGCTTCTTGACAATCTACTCTTTCACCATTTTACTTGAGGAATCTTAGCTTAGGATTTCTACTTGGAGAATATAGTATTGTGGATAAGTATTGGATGCTTTATCCTTTCTTAGTTATCCTTAAAAACCATAACAACCTATTACAAAGCCCCTTTGGCCAAGGGAGATATTGAGTCTTGATGGGTTCACATTCAAGTAAGTATATTCTAACTTTATTGTCCTCTCTTTAGTAGATAGAAGTAGCATAAGTGTTGGCTTGAATAATATTAATCTTCATATTCCTTATATTAGGGTCTTACTCATACTTATCTTAATTTAGATTATCTTATACATATTTTTATTGCTTTACTAACCCCTTTATTTTACCATAAGATTTGGTGTGCACTAGATTAGATTTACTTTCTTTTTTATTATCATAGATGAAATATTGAACCTAAGGACTCTTTTAGGGTTTTTTCATGATTATGTTAGACTGTCAGCTTTGGATCCCTAACTCACATGGTTTATTGTGATAAGTGATCCCTTTATCAGGTCTAATGGATCCCTATGTTGGTCATGCTCCCACTTAACAAATGTATTCCCAATTTAAAGGGTAGGTATGTTCTATCTTCTCTAAGACAAGATTGATTTATAAACATGATGAATTTATAATTACATACAATTTTTACTTAATGGCATTTTCTTGAATAAGCTACCAATGTGGCCAATCTTCTCACAGTTGTAGCAAACAATACTTCTTGATGGAAAAACTATTTGTCTTACCTTATTTTGATATAAACTTAAAATGTGTCTTCTATCATGACAAATGACTTCACCTTACTAGATTTTTTATCTGACTTAGATTTCAATGACTCATTTTCAATTACATACCTTGAACATTCATCTTCTTTGAATTCCAGCTTGTAGACAAATTTTCCAATTGACAACTAAGATGCTTGACTATATCTTCATGCTCCTTGGTGAATTCATTCTTTCTTGCCTCATATACACTAAATTAATCCTCATAGTTTTTGAGTTGAGACTTCATATTCTTATTGATCATCTTCTCAATCTTTAGTTCTTCAAGAGCATTTGTCAATGTAGTCTCATATTCCACCTCATCTTCATAATCATTTGAATCAATCCAAGTAGACTCCTTTTGATGTGAGTAACTTCCTTCATCAACCATGAATAGGGATTCATCTTCAATAAAACCATAATCTTCATGATCATACTCTGAGTCAATATCTTCACTCTCATATGATGAGCTACAATCTTCTTTGGTATCAAGACTCTTCTTATTCTTTAAGGACTTCTTATTTTTATACTTTCTAAATCCTTTCTTCCTATAGGTCTTCTTGTATTCATCTTAGCCTTTACCACGCTCTTAATCATCATTATTCTCATGATTATGAGAGAACTTATGAGTAAAATGTCCTATCTCTCCATAGTTGAAACATTTGAAGGGTAGTTTACCCTTATACTTCCCTGAGCCTATTTTTAATTTACTTGTAAACAAAGAAATTAGTTCATCCTCATCAATATTAGAAATCTCATCCTCCTTAGGTTTCTTACCTTGGAATTTTTTCTTTGGATTCATTTATGTCTTCAATACTACTTCTTTCTTTGGTGGTATATCATCATTTACTCTCATCTCATAGGTAGTAAGGGTGCCATGTAATTGATCCATCTTCAATTGAGTAAGATCATGACTTTCTTCTAAATCAGATACTTTTGGATCAAACTTAAGTTATATATACCTTAATACCTTTTAAACTATAATATCCTCTTAAATATTATCTTTAAGGCCTCTGGTGATGTTTATAATCTTAGCAACTCTCTACAGAAAGAATGCCACAAAATCTTATTCCTTCATCTTGAGACTGTCAAATTGCCTTCAATGAGTTTACAAATTAGCAAGCTTGACTTTTGAATCTCCTTCATAAATGATCTATATTTTATCTCATATATCTTTAGTAGATTTAAAATGGATTACCTTGGTGAAATTAGTCTCTATTAGACCAAAGGTGATGGAACTCATTGCCTTATAATTATTTTCAAATACTTCTTATCTACATCACTAGATGGAGTAGTAGGAATAAAATAACCATCCATAAAAAATTTCCATACATCAAACCCTAGGGACATAATGTATGTCCTCATCCTTTTACTTCAAAAATAATAATTGGATCCATTAAACATATATGCTTTCTTAGTAGAGAAACCTCCTTGATGACTACCCATATTGTACCTTGGATTACCTTCAAGTTGTCAAACCTTTATCAAAAGACTTTCTCTAATACCAATTGTTAGAGGTAAAATAATTTAGGGGGGGTGAATAAATGAGACCAAATGACTGAACTACAATTTTAAACCTTTCAAATTATTAATAAATTACCACAAGTATTTCATGAAGCACACATATCATTTATAGTAATGAACAAGAGAGATAAGGCAAGATCAAGCATAAACAACATGACATATGTGGTAAATCCTCTTGGGAAGAAAACCCACTAGAGACTATAATTGGAATACTATCCTATAATAATAAGAACCAATTTAAACCATCTAAAACTAATCAAGGAACTTTCATCCCTAATTTAATAAGACAATCCCACAAGGTGCTACAACACCTGTCTACCTGAGCTACCATAATAGCTAGACCTTTAGAAAGTTTCACATTGCAAGGAGGTTTCAACCCCCTAGATGTTGAGTTGAAGAAAAAAACATGTGAAAATAACATCTCTTATAACATTTATTACCTACTAATCTGATGGAGATACAAATTATATTATTTCTCTTCAACTTTGCACACTCAATGCATCTAAAACATCCTTTTTGATCACCCCAGACCTATTCACTCATCCTCAACCTGTAAAAGCACTATTGTAACATCATAAAAATTACACATAAGTCATACACATATTCCTAGATATTCTCTAAACATCAAATCATTTACTAGGAACTCTACCTCTCCTTCACTCCATAATTGTCGCATACACACTCCTCCTAGTCTAGAAACCATCACATTTAGTTTCACTATTTATAGAATATTCATGATCATTACCATATTGGTTGGACAATAATCATTCCTTAAACCTTAAGGAATATATCAAATCAATTCATATATTAATATAATCCACATAGGTTAGTTATAACACCCATGGGTCATGCTTAAGTAGCTACACCTATCAAATAGGCCCTTGTAGCCCTTATAGGTTTCATGAAAACCTATTCATCCATTTAGCATTGAATAAAGAAAAACATGTTGAGTTGTGGAGCTAAAAGCTTCACTGAATGTGCAAATGTGGAGGTTTTTGGGTTACACATCAACTAACATCGGTCAGAACCTATTGACATCAGTCAGGGGTCGAACGGAATCTGTCGACATTGGTTATGAATCAGTTGACATCGGTCATCTCTAGATAGACAGAGACCAACATTGGTCATTTGTGCATTTCCAAAACTATTCTAATTTTATATGAATAGTTAGTTTGCATGTAAAGACTAATTTTAGTCTTGAGTCTGTGTTTCTAATTATTGTTTGGTTTGGGATCTATTTAAGAGACCCATGGGGCTATATTGTAATGTAAGCAAGGTCAATTAGATTTTCAAGTGTGAAAGATCAAGTAGATATGCGGGTGTGTGTGTGTAAGATCAGTTAGATCTATGGGGTAGCAAGATAAAGAAGATCTGCAACACATGGTGTGAGCAAGATCAGTTAGATCTGCAAGTGTGCAAGATCAAGGAGATCTACTGGAGGAGGGAACAACTCACTGTTGAGTTGGTTGTAATTGATTGAGAGAGAGAGAACTCTTGAGGGAGAATTACTGTATACCCAAGAGGTGTGGGAAGAGTGAGGTTTATTCATTGTATTTCCTTTTGGAAGAGTGTAATATAATATTGTATTGTTTCTCATATCACCTATTCTTTGCTATTTCTGATTTCTAGTTACTTATTACTTCTGGTTTAATTCTATGTTTAGTTGATTATACAAAGGTAATCAATTGTACTCTAAGGAGGATCCTAACAAAACATGAGAATAAGACCAATTTAAATTACATAGGTCCACTCTACATAACCCCTTATCTATCTTAAAATGATCATAGTCATCTCTTCTCACCTCTGTGTATGCTCAATCAACTTAAACACTGACCTTGTACATAAGAAAACCATGAATGAACACATAATCAACTTATTAAGACTTTTTCATACTCAATATAAATTGATAACACTTAAAAAATCCATACATATTATCCTCATGTAGTTTGAAACACTCTCCAATATCTAAGTCATCATAAAACATCAAAATAACATTAACACAAGCTTAATTACCCTTCTTGGGTTACTTGCAAAACATTCATGAATAGATAGTCAAATTTTAACCTTTATAAATTTGATTGTAAATAATTTCAAATATTCAAATATATGTTTAAATATTAATCTTGGAGTCCTCTATAAGTATTCTTTTTACACCATGAGCAAATTCATCTTGGATCAAAAGTTATAGATATAATATAGAGCACTATTTTTTCCTTTGTCAAATTTAAATATTCAAATACAAATGGTCACAGTTAAACCTCAGTCACTTTGCTCACATCTCATGCTCTCACATATTTTGATTAAACACACATTTTAAAACTAAATTTTAAACCTCAAATAATTAACCTCATCTTTTGCAATATTATGATATTGACTTAATACACACTATCAATCTCATGTACATAAAACGATCTTTATCTCTTCTAAACATTGGACACTTTGAAATCATCTCGCTCAATGTGAATGGTTGATCTCTACATGTACAAACAACCACTCAAAATTATATTTTTTAATAATATTGATATTTATCATTGCTTTATTTTGAACATTGAACACTTGTCGTCATCTCACTACTTCCTGACATCTTAGAATGAACATTCTCTATTGATCCTTTTGTAAGGAGCTTGATCTTTAACTTCATTAACCAATGAACACTTTGATCCATTTTAATTACTACACACCATATATATAGATGTATATACTCTCATAAACCATTGTATCTCCATCTGGTCCTGATCTTTAACATCATGTAAAAATGACTAAGTATGGGGACCATTGTTTATCTACCTAGAAGGCCAACTTTTCACAGTCATATCTTTTACCTTTCTCACTCACATGATCTCAGATTTGGACCATATGATATGATCACATAAGATAATATAAAAATATATAAATATACTCCTATAACCCTCATACATGTGAGATATAATGCCATTAATATGCTTTCTCATATTTTTTTGCCACACAACCAACTATGTCAAGAACTACTTGGAAGGCCAACTTTGCACATGCATATCATTTGATGCACTTTGTTTCATGATATAAAATTTATAAAAAATAAACTAGGAAAAAAATAAAACAAACCCATATTATCATTTTCTCTTGGAACATCCACATGTGTGAGATATTCCATCAGCAAACTACTTAATTGGCTATTTCTAGCCTCATGCAAATTTGGCTATGGGATAACACTGTCAAATTACCTGGAATCCCAACTTTACACTTTCATATATTTTGTAATAATTATTAAAATTAAATAAAATTTATTACATAGGAACTAGGTACAAATTTGATCACAACCATATAACCAACTCCCCCTGACTCATCCACACGTGGCAATGGTGATGTCAACAAACTGCTTACTCAAATTTTTTGCCACTAGACCCAAAATGTCTAGATGAAAACAATGATCAACCAAATGAAATCCACTCATGCAAATAAAAACTAACATATTATAAAAAATATTAGGGACCTATTTCACAACCTAAAATCATCATATTCATCCCTAATCATCCCTAACCATGCAAACTCTAAAGATCAACCAATCCTTCTTCAATTAAACTATGACAAACACATTACACACTTTGTCATTGTCACTTAGACTATAAAGGCACTTCATCCACTAATTAGGGCACCTCCATGACACCATCAAGACATGATTGACCAATTTAAAAGAAATTAAGCATTTATCCTTAAACATTATGAATTATGGAACACCTCTTTCAATGTTCTACTTGAAAACCCTTGTAGATGACATAATTACAGGTTTGTCCTCTCCTAAGTATGGATTTAGGTGAAAATATTTATCAATGACCTAACTGTAGCCATATTTGATAGTGTATCCTAGAATTTTTTTTAATTCATATAGTTCATTTATTTCTAGTATATCCCATGATCCTTTATCATAAGAGACCTATATATGATAATGTTCCTATTAACTATTTCTATCTTGGAGGTATGGCTATAGGTACAAGTTTACAACTTAGTCAATATAGAATTAGGTGTTTTAGATACCTAATAAAATTATATTTAATTATTTTATATCAATTCATATCATTTTATTATATATTTAAGCATGAACTACCCTTGATCACTTTGTTTATAACTTCATAAATTAAATACATGATTGTGCTCAAGCATAGTTGTAGGTGTACTATTCAACTTAGTCACTATAGGATATTAATTAGAGGCATCATGAGAGTGTATTATATAATTATTTGATTGATTACTCAAGATCCATTCATGTACCACTATATTCCTATCTTCTTCATGCTTGAGACTGACATATTTGTCCTAATATCCTTTGAATGACTGTAGGTAGTGGTTTCTTAGGTTTTTATGGCTATGTTTTTATTTTATGTCTTGAAGATATAAATAAATTTTTATAATATTAATTTTATTTTAAACCTTTATTTATTCCTCTTGATAATATCAAATATTCTATAATCAACTATCTGTTCTTGGTCACAAACCTTCTATTAGGTACTTGACTATATTTTTCTAGTTTGTATGGACTAGGGCTATAGGTGATGATACTATTGGATTCATGAACACAAAATGTGTGTATAAT
Organism: Torreya grandis; assembly: GCA_037957365.1. Taxonomy (NCBI): domain Eukaryota; kingdom Viridiplantae; phylum Streptophyta; class Pinopsida; order Cupressales; family Taxaceae; genus Torreya; species Torreya grandis. Next base: position 1,672,833 of record JARHVA010003627.1, on the reverse strand, counting down.
TTTATCCATTATTTCACATTGATGTCATGTGACTCACATCATTTTAGAAATTTTCTACACTCTCTAGAAAGTCTACTTTGAGAAAATTCACCTACTTGGTTGTAGATGCTCATCTTGGGCTAACTGTAAGTTATATTTGTGGATTATTATCCCTATTAAAGGATTCAAATTGTTTTTATCTTATATGTATCTTGAATAATTATCACCCTCTAATTTCCATAAACTTCTTGAATTGGAAGCCCTTAGGTCCCTTGAAACACACTAAGAGTATCAAACACCCCTTTGACTATGGCTTTTCCTTAGCAATTGTAGGACTTCATTATTGAGGCTTGTAGGTCACCACATCCTCCTATTAAAAATTCATTAAAAATTGGTATGCCTTTATATCTAATTTCTTCATTAATTATATTTAAATTCTATTCATGTCTTTGGAAGATCAAAACTAGCCTCCTTTAAACTTGGAAGGGATAAAGAACTTGACTATTATAAGATTGTTTTAGGTGTAATTTGAACCTATAGGATACATTATTATCTTATTATCCTTTCAAGGTTTCATTTTATTTTTTACACTATCTCCATATTAAATCTAAGCAATCGTCAAGCTTACTAAGACCCTTGATGACCAAGTAGGCCTAGTAGCTTAGAAGAGTCTTCAAACTTGCAAAGTAGGCCTTCCTTGAGATAGGACAAACCTATAGGTTGTATTAAGGACACCTAAGCATGCATTTATTTTATATTTTATGATTGGAATAATCATTATTTAAGACCTTAAACCTTGAATTTATTTCTAATATTAGATCATGCATTATTATCATGAAGTCAACCCTTAGAATATGATTGTGTCCTTCAATTCCAACTATAGGTGTACATATGATGTCATATTATATGGAAGGAGACTATATATGACCTTAAGTAAGGACGAAAAATATATTTTTTCCTTATTATGTCTTATGATGTTATTTTCATATAGACCATATCTTGATATCTTCAATTGTCATTCTTTGATTGATGTCCTTCATGAAAAAATCAATGTGTTCTCTTGTTTTAGGTGACCCTCATGAATTTTTCCAAATCTTAATATCTTTATACCATAATTTAACATCTATTATTTTCTATTTCCTCAAACTCTTTCATGATAATGGATTAATTTATCTCACTAGAGCTTGAATAAGGTCTTCCTCACCTTGATTATTCTTTGTACCTTCATGACCATACCTTGGCTTTAATATTTATTGTAAGTACTTCCATTGACTATATATGATGCTTGATTGATGCATGTATCCTCTTGATAATGATTTTGATGGTCTCAATCAACGTTTGGATCTCTCTAGTAATGAAACATGGAATGTAGATGGGTGAATGGATGGTAGGGATGAAAGATGATGAAAAGAAATGAAATGAGGATGGGAAAATAAAAAAAACATAGTGAGAAGGTATTGATAAGATAATGATATGGAGGTGAGTGAGATGAAGGTGGAAATGAGAACTTGTGAGCATGAAAAGGCCAAGATGAGGAGTTATATGCAAACATGGACACATAATCCTATCACCATATGAATTTCAATGCCACTGGAGGAGGGAAATAGGCTGAAAATGAAACATATTTTTTTGTAAAAGCCTTAAACTATACAAATTTTCTTTAAAGTATGCTAAATAAGACTTTTGAGATACTTTGAGAGAAAAAATATGGGATAATACATGAATACTTATAGAACTTCATAGGAAACCTTTTTTAAAACATGAAAACATGAATTAAATTCATGCCATTGATCAAAACAAGAAAACTTGAAAACCCACTCTCTTTCCAAGCCCGTACAACCCTCTTTGAAAGCATGATAAATTTTAGATTGTACTATATATTTTTTTGATCTTTGTTTTACCTTTATATGTGTGAAAATGACTATAAGAGGCCATAAAATGGTGGATTAGGTTTTGTAGAATCTCTAAAAACTTGATTTTTTTGAAAATGTTGCCCTGGCAAGGAGAACTTGAAGAAAATCAATTGCCTTTATAGATGTAAAACTACAAAAATTATCTTGAATTAAAATGAATGATTAATGAGGGTGGAGAGATCAACTCCATAACCAATTTATCGATCAAGAATCCCTCCAAATATAATTTTTTCCCCCAAAATTTAGACCTGCATCTATACTCTCCAATCCGTACCAATAGTAAACCTAAAGGTAGGTCTCTTTGTGTAATATTTCCAATTACTTTGAGATGATTGGTTTTAGGCTTATATGGCCTCAAATTGACATGAAAATCATCTATAATCCTTATCATGTCATGATACTCATATTTCATGCTTCATATGTACAAAATTTGGTATGGATCCATACTTTACCTTGTAAAATAAATAGAAATAGCCTTTTATTTGCCTTTTAAATAAAATTAAGACTTCCACCACCAAGATTAGAATTTTTTATAATATACGCTATTATATTTCATGAAATAACATCAAAATTAACCTTTTCCATGCTTTAGGAATCCAAAATTGGCATGTGGGGGTTAGAAAAGACCCTTTTCACACTTAAAAACATATCAAAACACCTTTTTAGATTTTTAAACTTTGTACTAAGGTGAAATTCATGTATTTGAACATATTTAAAGTAATTTTGTATAATTATTTACTTTTTTATTCCAATTTTGACATTTAAAGACCAAAAATTTCTCTTTTAGGCCAAAATAAATCCATTTGACTGACTTGTAGAGACTATTGATAGGATCCTAAATTTTTTTGAATAATGGGGGATGGAATTTGGCCTTGACAAGACAAATTAATAACAACACACACATGAATTTTGAGAAAACCATAAACTCACTCTAGGACATTTAGTGATTGATCACTATACACACACACAATTTGTCCCCAGGTTTATGCATTAGTTCATGTACCAAGTGAGGTATATATGTTATTTTCCTCTCTCTCTTATCCCTTTAATAAAATTTTCCTAGTTTCACTTATTTACTCATTTTTGTCTTTAATTTTTATATCACTTAAGTAAGTATTGATCTATACATGTTTCACTTTTAGGATGTGCATTGGAGCATGCCTCATATTCTCATATCTAGACTTATGATATTCATCTCTTAGGTAAGTCCAAGTATGTTTATTTGTAGTTTATCATATTCATTTCACTTTCCTATATTTATATAATAAATGTGGAGGGGGGGTTAAATGTAATCACCTAAAAGTGACACTTGAGTGCTACGAATGATACTTGAATCTACCTATCTCTAGCTTATCCCTAGACATATTTTATATCCTAGTTTCACACTTATCTAACTTTCATGTAGTTTAAAAACATCCTTATCCATCCTTAAAGTATTCTCTAACCATCATTCTTACATCTTGGGCCTTCATGTTGAGGGGTATGATACCTAGACACTAGTGCCATAATAAGGACAATAACACCACATGGTACTAGTGTCCCAATATTGGTGATAATATATTTCCCCTCTTTTTTACATAAACAAATATATTTTCTAATATTATACCTTCAAGGTTTAACCTACACCTCTTTTAACACTTTAAAAAGCACCAAAATAGTATAAATACATGAATATTAACCCTATAATCACTAGATGGAAATTAGATCCACATTACATATGAAAGCTCAAAATAAGTTGTACATAATTAAGGTTATCAAGCCCTATTTTTCCCTACTTCTCCATACTACCATCTATAACATTGCTAAACTCAAATTACTTATATTTCTAGTCTCAAGAACATTCAAAGCACTCAAGTAAACTATAATACTAGCTTCACTTTCACTTATACCAACACTTACTTGGGGATAAGTAAATAAGGATTGATCCCTCTTCTGAGTATTATTATGTAGGCAACTCTCATCATAGAAGGGTGTTGAGGATGTCCAACCTACCCCACTAAAAAACACACTTTTTAGATTGTATCAACTAGATTATATAGAAACATGGAGGATTAGGGTTTGTTCATAAAATTAATCAAAATAGGCCATCTAAAAGGTTTCATAACTTGTGCACATAAGACAATAACTTATAGATCTAGACAGAGGTGCACTCAGAAGCTTGACATAATCCTACACAAAGGACACTAACACTAAAATAGGGACACTAAAACTACATGGTGCTACTGTCCAATTATGGTGTTATTGTTTAAGAGGTTTTTTGACACCTATATCATATTTAATACACTTATACCAACCTTAACCATAGTTTTTAGTTTCTATATCATTCATCTCAGTCATTTTGTAGCTAAGTTCTTTACATTATTTATTACTATTTTTAGAAAGGTCAAGTTTAGTCAATTGTATAACAAATTAGGGGATGCATTTTTTTTGTATATTATTACCCTAATTTACTATAACTATCTCTTTAACAACATAAAATTTACATTCATCTAAGTCTTAAAAGGTTAAAACACTAACCCATTTTTATTCCCAATTTTAAATATTATTTTTATATAGTGCATTTGCAATATCTAGGGTTTTCTATTTTAAAATCCTTCCATGTAAAAACAAAAAACACATAATTCAATAGTTAAACCTTGTAAATAATCATAGAAACTTAGATATTGAAATTAGGAATGTAGTCAACCATGACATAGTTTTAGTATCTAGACAAGGCCATGATGCCCTATGTGCACACAAATATCACATTCTAAATTATGCATTTGAATACCTAAGGTCTTGCTAAGATAAATGAAATAATGAAATATTATGGGTATTTTAAATTAAATAGGATGAATCTAGAACTAAGGAAAAAGTAAATATAAATTGGAAGGCTTAGATTTTTAGGTTATTTACTTTGACAGGAAGAATGGGTTCTATTAAATAGACTACAAGCCTAGATAGTTTGTATAAGGTTTCAAGTTAGAGAAGGATAGGATATAAACTATGGGTGGAGTGAAATACCTAAATCCTAATCTTATAATCAATATCACTCTAAAGTGTACTTTTTATAATAGGAGTAGGCACTCTAGGAAATTGAATATCACTATGAGGATAAAGAGAATTAGTGAGTGTCATCTAGTGGTGGAAAAAGATTGATTGGTATTGAATAAGTGTATAGATTATTTTGAATGTGTTTTAAATTAATTTATTTATATTTTTTAATATGCTATCAAGGAATTTTTTTGTGCTCATCTTGTCAAGTCTTTGTTTTGATGTTGTTTTAGTACTTTTGCACATTTTAACAATGTTTTTGCAAATAAAATGAAATTGAACTACTTACTAAAATTAATGTAAATTTAAAATGATTTGAAAAAAATTGAAATTAAATGATTATTTTTGTATTTTCAATTATATTTTTATTCATTCAGTACTAAAATAAACCTAGACTAAAAGTACAAATGTTGATTCTTATCCCTTTTCTAGATGAAAGCTTTTGCCCATATTCAAGCTAAGTGAAACTATTTATTTTTGTGTTTTCATATTATGAATGAAAATATATTGTAATTAATTATTTTATAACATTAAAATGAAACAATATTAGATGAAAACCATAAGGAATTCAATCTCCAATTATCTATAAATTATTTTATGCTTGCAAGCTAGAAAATATTTTTTGGTATTCTAAATGATTTCTTGTTAATCTAAATGATCCATGCAAATGAAGGAAATTAGGTTCAAGATATCAACCTTATTTTACCTATGTTTTTTTAGAGTTTTTGGGGTGTATATGTGTTTATTTTCTTGTGAATTTAATCTTGTTAAAAATGTAAATTATTTTTTTTGAAACTAATATTTACCTATTGGTTAAATGTAAACTACATTCTTTCAAAATATCCTAATATGCAGTGTAAACAATAAATATCTAAGCTATTATTTTTGGTGATAAAGAGAGAAGAGAAATAAATATTTATTTTCCTATGTACGCATTTTTTAAATTAAAATTAATATAATTAATGAAAAATAATATAAAATAATCTAATTTAACAAATAAATAAACATAACATAAATTGAAAACCCCCAACTTGATCAAGGTGTAGATTAGATATAAGAAAATATTTGTTGTAGTAAAATAAGTTATCCTAAGATAGATAGATCATTTATTTTAATATCAAAATAATTGAAACTCTCTTATAAAATACTAAAAATTGAAGAAGGAAAGAAAGGCACAATATTTGAGAAGAAGAGTAGTTGAACAGTGGCTGGGGTGATTCATAGATAACAAAGAACTAGATATTAATTTGTATGAATTCTCCTCTCTAAAAACCATGTATAATGACCAAAGGTGGAGTAAAATATTTTCCAAAAATAAATCAGGTAGGATATGATTCTATAGAGATTGAAAACACTAATATCCAATACAAAATTTGGATAAAAAAATAATCCAAAATTGGTTTAATTAGAGAAGAATCATAGAGCTTGCAAGGGTGAGTTTAACTATTAGTTAACTAAAATTCAAACTTATGAGGGATTAGTTAACTCTCTCTCTCTCTCTATATATATATATATACATACATATATATATATATATATACATATATATATATATATATACATATATATATATATATATACATATATATATATATATATACATATATATATATATATATATACATATATATATATATATATATATATATATATATATATATATATATATATATATATATATATAGACATTTATGAGGTGAACTCAAGGCATAACATTCAAGAATTGGAAAAGTGACATGAAAAAATGCATAAAATCCCAAGTTATGGAAGCAAATTTTAGAACATGGACCAAAGGTGATGAAATCATCCCTTTTTGTAGGGTTGATTATGTAACCACAAATATAGATGACAAAACCACCACCTTAAATGATGGAACCAAAAAATTACATGATGTAACTTACCTATATGTGATAATTATATCATGGTGGTTTGTGAAACTACTGCAGTAGTTGCATCATTTCATCCTTAGAGAAAGGTTTTTAAAACAAGTAAAAATAAGGAAAAAATATCCAAAAAAGGTTTCAAAATATTTGAGGTATAAAAATAGGGAGATATTAGGGACTATAATTTTATAGATAACCCACTTGATCATAAATTAGGATATCATTGAATCATCAATTGAAGTGATTTTGGGACGTCACATTGTGTAATTTTTAGGTGCATACATATTCCCGCTTAGGATGACACATTATCATGAATTGATTAGGGTGTGGTCCTAAGTATTGGAATGTGTAATGGAATAATAGGATTAAATTTACATACCTTACTTACCTTAGTGATACAATGAATCCAGTTGAGACTCTATGCAACCTAAACTCTCCTATTGTGAGACTAAATCTGACATCTAGTTGTCACAAACATGTAAAACATGTTAAAAGAAATATAAAGTGATTAAAATAATTAGGTTTTGAACATAAATAAAAATTTGTATTAATAATATTTCTTAAAAAATTAAAATGTCCCTTATCAAGTTAATTTGATAAAAATGGAAGGTTTTTAAACAACAACGATTAGTTTTTGAAGATTGTATTCAAAACATATGAAGAATAGAAATCATTTGAAAAAAGTAGTTTTATAAATGTTTGAGATTTTGATTAATGATGATGAAATTTAGATATAAAATAGATAGATTGATAGGCACAAAGAGTATATGGTGAATATACTAGTTGGAGGTGGAGTGGGTCAGGACCAGGTTAGTTTTTACGACTTTTGTGTTTTTCCCAAATTTTAACCTTTTGATTAAATTTGTAAATTTACATTAAATATATAAATTTATTACATGAATGGATTTTAAAATTGAGGTAGGTTGATAAAATTTTAGTTTTTTAATGTAAGACAACCTTTTAGGATAGGTAGGCATAAAATTATTTTCCCCAAATTATCACATTGCCCTTGGAGATCAGTCACCCACATAGGCATATAGATGGATTACGGTCTTAGATGAATAACTTATATGATATGAATAAAGTCATAAGAGATCAAGATATCAAATCCACTATTGATCATGTATGTAAACATACATACACTTTTATTTTTAATTTTTTATAGGTTTGATTCACTCTCCCTCTATGGAGGTGTATTTTAATTATACAAACTCAACATTTATTATGATAAATGTATATGGAGATATTCTTGTTTACCTTTTAGTGACTTGATATCATATGTTATGGGTTTTAAATTTCCATGTTTTCATTTGTATTTTATGCACTTTATATGATTGTACATGTGATGATATTACATGTACCTCTAAGTTTTTGATAAAATGCTATGAAAAATTCTTATATATGTGAGAAAAGAATGTATGAAAATGATGTAATGTTTCAGAACATGTATGAAATTATGAATGGACTAACATTTATTTTTTAGGTGATGACCTAATTATTTTTTAATCATAACACATGACTTCTAATGTATGGTAAGGAATGAAAATGTAAATAGGATAAACATAAACTGATAAATAATGAAAACCATGGATTGATTTTTTTAGGAAAAAGAAATATGACCTATCCTCAAAATAAAATGGTAATATGTGTTTATTTATATAATAAAAAAATTCTAAATTTATTTGATTCATCTAGAATATATAACCTTATAAAAATTGGTAAATGGGATAAAATTACATTTTTTTTAGCATATGAATGTAGATACGCTTTTGGAATCAATTTATATTTGGATAGTTTTTTATTTAATATTGCTTCTACATTTGTATTTTGATTTTATTTGTGACCCCCTACACATAGTCTCCTGTAACTATGAATACACATGAGCTCATCACTGAAGGTTATATGTAGGTAAGTAAGGTAACTTCTCCCCAATGCTAACCCTGTGAAACTAGTAAGATGTGATGGCTTAACACAGAAGTTTTGAAAATGGTGAGATATGTGGAATTTGATTTTTTGGATTTGAATAAACATTTTATTTTCATAATAATGTCTAATTTTATATTGGAAAGGTATTTATCCCCAAATATCATCCCAATAAAACTATTAAGATGCAAGGGCTAATCACTAAAGACCAAGATAAGTTAGTAATGTTACCTATTTTTTACCATGTTAATTTTATCAAGGACAATATTACAGACTATACTTTAGGCTAGTATTTTATAAGTTATGGGGAAAATAGGTATACTATGCTCACAATAACTAAGGATAGAAACTATGTAATGTTGATTTTGATAATGTTTTCTATGGGATAATAATTTAATGTGAGAATATAATGATATGATATGTTTCATTATTAGAGTTTCATGTTATATGAATTAATAACCAAATAATCACCAAACATGACATCTAATATGCAAGATAAAATCTAAACAATGGAAAATGTTGTGTAATGAGGGAAATTTGACATGAAATACTAGATATAGAAACATTTAAGGTGAAAATATTTCATGGATTCATTAAAATCTTTCCCATCTAAAGTTCATAACTGATAAGCTTCATTATTGAAATTTTTGGTCACTAGGTAAGAGCCTAACTAGTTGTGTTTAAACTTTAGACCATATATTTTATTTTGTCAATTCATTTATTGAGTATAAGGATAAAGTATCCTATGTTTATAAAATATTTGAGATCATAATTGTGAAGGTCATGATACTATTGATAGTGCATGACTAACTCTCTTCATCTTGTCAAAATGTGAGGATAAGAGAAGGCCAAAGTTTATGAGATTTTAATGGGTTATTTGACATAAAACATTTCTTGTATAAGAGTTTTATGTCCATATTGGATAAAATCACAATATTATTCATGAGACATGGTTGAAATTATTTTTCCCATTATCATGTTTGGGAGAGTTTGAGATAGATGAATGAATAACTCTTTATGGTCCTCCACTCTTACAGGAGGGAGAGGGGATCCAACATTGGGGATGATTGGGTAATAATTATAATCAATGTTAAATTCTATGGTACTTATGGTTAATTTATGAATTCTTACCTAAAGTCTTCACATGTATGGTAAAGGATGAATGGTTTGGTTGTTTATCTTATAATCTAAACTACCATTTACCACTACATGATAGGGCATTGTATGCTTATGTTGATGATATGGATCATCAAGCTCTTTTGGGGGTTTGTATTCATGCCCTAGTATTTATATCATGAAATTTTAGTGGTCTCCAAAGTTAGGTTTTAGATCACCTAAGACAAGATATATGTGAGGACTCTAAATTCCAGTATTATAACGATCAAATGAAATTCAAAGAAGTTCATCCTTTTCCAAGATATCAACAATATTAGCCATATACTTTGTTGAGATGGTTGACACTATAATTTGGTTTTATTCTCTTACTATTTTTATTGTTTCAACTCTTTTTTCTCTAGATTTATCATTTGATGGAAGATTATGAACTTTGGTACCCCTATTTAATACAACTACTTTGGATATCATGGGATCTTTGTCTACAACCATTAATGGGGGATTTACCACAACATTGGTGGGTAAGTGATAATTAATGTGCATCTTATGTTATTTGTGCATTTTCATTTGAGTTACATTAAAGGTCTTAGGGTCTCTTTGAGTGTCGAAGACTTTCCCTAATTAGAGGAACCTAATTTTATAGATCTGGGTAAAAGGTATTTCCTTCAACATATGGATTCAAGGTCTACCCAAGATCATTTAGTAATATTTATCTTTATCAATCACATAAAATTATGTCAACATGGATTTGGGACCCAAAGTGATAGGGAGAAATATAGCCTTTCAAAGTGTTCTTAGTAGTAGATAAATTAGTTTCTCCATACCCAAGTATTTAAATAAATGAAAAAAAGACTATGTTGATAGTGTCCATATAATCAATCATTATTCACTTTACATAATTGTTGTATAACCATACCTATAGGTACAAGGTTTTATCTCTTATTATAGAAATTTACAAACCTAGGGGAGGCTTCTTAAATAAAAAAGTAACCATCATCCCTCAAATTTTGTCTAGGTGGGAACATATCCAATCAATATGATCAATTTGAGTTTGAAGTGGAGGTGTAACACTAGATACATGGCCCAATCCCAAGGCATCACATAATGTCAAATGATGGGCTAAAGATTTATTGATCAATTCTAATAAATCAATGTGGGAAAATGTCTTTGTGAGATTGTAAATTAAATCATAGTTCCCCATGGGCTTGGGGTTGGTTTTGGTATCCATGAAATTTTTCATGTGAGAGATTATGGGTTGATAATCCCTAGTGAGAGTAATTATTTTCATGTCTTCCTTAATTTTAATTTCCATAACTCATATCATTTAGGTTTTTTATTGTGGTCTTTGTTAGGGAGACATATATAGGTTATGATGTCAAATGTAGAAGATTAAATGTCATGAGAAATAGCTAGTGGGTTGGTTAGCTTGATTAACTTGTGACTAGTTCAAGATGCTACATTGTTGATGGCCTGGAAGTGGGTTTTGATAAACTCCAAATTTAATATTTTAAGGTGTTATAGGAATAACTAATTAGGATTCATGATTTACATTGAAATTCCTTGGGAACACATCAATAAATGTTTGTTATTGGTTCTCAAGGATCCTTTTAATGAACTTGTTATATTCCCTACATGTATTAGTATTGTGAAGATAAAAGTTATGAAAAATGTAGTAGGAATTAGGATCATTGTATTTAGGCCTTTGATGTTAACCTTAATGATTGAAACCTTATTGATTATTTTATAATATAAAAGTTGATTTTGATTAGGGTCAATCATTTTGGTTTGATTTTGAAACTATCCTTAGTTTTGGTTTATCCATCGAGTGTGATAAGGATGAGGGAAATTGAAGTCAACCACATGAATAGAAGGTGGAAGGTTTTGATTCCTCACACCCATATTACTATTATTGGCATTGTTATTATTATTATTCATGGGCTGAGATGGATTATTGTTAACCAAATTCACCCTATTGTTTTGATATGTGATGTCATCTATGGTGATATTATGGTTCTTATTCAAAATCTTAGGACCCTAATTATTACATTTGTTTTGGTTAGAGTTTTGATAACCTCCATTATTTTAATTTGTGATGAATTTATTTCCATTAATCTCATATTTTTTATGACCATTGTTACTGGTTGTCTAATTGATTTTAAGAATACATTCAAGACATTTTTCACGTGATTGATAGTGGAATTTTTAATGTCTTCTCTTATCCCCTTATTAAGGGAGTCAAAGAAGAGATCACATAGTTCCCTTTAGTCCATGTGGGGTACACTATAAAATGAGTATAAGCCTTGTCACCTTATCATAATGAAATGAGTAGTTTATTCATCATGATCTTACTTGATGTGAAATATCTCTTTTATGTTGGTCTTTATGAGTTTGTTCATATTGAAGGCTTTAATAAATCCAGTCATAAGTTGGAAAAAATAATGTATGGACCTATTAGGGAGGAACTAATACCAATCAAGAGATATTCCTTAAAGGTTCATTGGGAAATGTTTTGCAACCACCCCATCCTAAGGTAAAATTTATCAAATAATAGTAGCATATGCCCTGACATGCATATTAGGATATCCTTCTACCTTAAACTTAGGGATGTCAAGTAGGGAACATGGTATAATAACTCCCCATATATTATGATCTAAGGGTAATTTAAATTATTTAATGATGTACCCATGTCATTAAAATCTATTGAACGTGTGGTAGAATAGGATTGAATGAGCAAGTTTAGATGTGGGTGACTTGCTTAACCATTAACGAGAAAAGAAGGTGTTTGGTATGGTGGTGTGGAATAGGCCATAAATTAGTCATGAAATTGAGTGGATTTATATAACATATGATATTAAGGAGTAAGTGTGTTCGATGAAGATAGGATAGGTGCTTGTTGGAGAGGAGTATACATGGGTAACACATAACTCAGAAATGTATAAGGTAGTAGATGGTTGGTTTGTGAATGAGTATAATATGTGAGTGGAATGTAACTTGAAGGGATGTAAGTGGTAGATTTTTTGTCACCATATTATGGGGAGGAGCATAGGTGTACAAAAAATCCCATATTATTATGAAGTAGTTGGTAGGATAGAAGAATGTTAGAATTATCAAGATTGGGGGTACAATGATTAAGGATGTCCCTAGGATATTGGTTTGAGGCCTGATTGACAAGAGGTTGGTTAGATGCATATAATGATGGTTGGTAAGTTGTCATTGTCATAGGAATAAAAATGAATGGCCTTGATTAGAGAGATTGTTGGCCATCCCTTGATTTGGATAATTTTGGTTAATTTCTAAATATCAAATGAAATCCCATCATTATTGAGATGATTTCATTGTGGGAATAAGGAATGGTAGTTTTGGTAACCTCTTTGGTAGAAATAATGTGAGGTATGATTATATGACCACCATTAGATTGACTGGGATCATAAGACTTTAAAGGAGATGTTGGGTGTTACTCTCATGGGATGGTGATGTTTTGGTTAATGGAAGAATGATGCAAAGGAATTTGTAGTATACTTGGTTCATCTTACAAATTAAATATTACATCAATGTATTAATTGTATTTTGATGTAATTTGGGAATCTAGGGTTTATAGGCTAATTAATGTTTTTGTTATAATAAGAATGTTACTCTCACTTCTATGGGTGAAAAACATATTGTTAGATTCAAGGTGATTATTAGAAATTTTTTATGGATCCTATATGCCATCATAAATGCATCATTTCTATAAATCATTCCTAGATCATATAAGATAAATAATACCTACAATTATGATTGGGAATACATTTATTAAGTAGGGTCATAACCAATATAGGGATCTATTGGACTTGATTAGGGGATCACTTGTCACATTACACCATGTGAGTTAGGGTTACAATGCCTACAGTCTAACACAATCATGAAACAACCCTAAAAGATTCCTAAGGTTTACTATTTCACCTATGTTAATAAACAAGAAAGTAAATCTAATCTAATGCACACTGAAGCTTGTGGCACAATAAAAGGGGTTAGTAAAGCAATCAAAAAATGTGTAAGAGAATCTCAATTAAGATAAGTATGAGTAAGACCTTAATACATGGAATATTAAGAGTAATATTATTTGAGCCAAAAATTATGCTACTTCTATCTACTAAAAAGAGGAGAATAAATTTAGAATACACTTACCTAGATATGATCCCATCAAGACTCAATCTCTCCCTTATCCAAAGGGGATTTTCAATAGTTTTTTTTGGTTTGTAAGGATAAATAAAAAATGCCAAAGCATCCAAGACCTATCCACAAGACTAGATTCTCTAAGTAGAAACCCTAAGCTAAGATTCCTCAAGTAGAATGGTGGAAGAGCAGATTATGAATAAGAACAAGTGAATAATAACTCTTTATTAGACACATTAAATAATGAAAAAATAATTTTTTATTTATAGGTAGATATTTACCTAAATCCTCCCAAAAATGTTAGCTATATACGGTCAGCCATGGTTGACCTTGTATGTTTTTCAAGATAGTTCACTAGGTATGAGTTAGGTCAATTAAAAGGCTAACAAACCCAAGAAGTAAAAAATACCCCTAAACTATACAAGGCCACCCATGGTCAACCTAGTATATCCTATAGTTCAAAATGGAATTATAGCAAGAAAATGAGGATGGAAAGAGGAAAAAGACTGGAGGAGTGTGCAAGGGAGAAATAATAGCTTAGGGAATGGTTTTAAGAGATAGTTGGATTGGTAATTATTATCACTTAGATTTTCACCACTTGAGGAGATTATTATCTCTCCTCATCCAAGCAGTACAATGTAAATATCTCTCTTGTTGTGGGTAAAAATTTGTTGAGATGAATCTCTAGGACTAGCTCCCTTGATGCACTCTTTGAATTACTTTATTACCTATCAACTTTGGATGAAAAGGGTATAGGAAAATAAATAAGAAAACTAAAAGTGATGCAAAAATATTGAATTTAAACCTATTGAATGAAACTATAATACTTAGAGCTAAACAAAGCTTCCTTCACTCAAAACTCACAACTCAAGATGGATTGTCACATCAATGTTTCATATTCTAGGTTCAAGACTTATTTGAATGCTTAAGAGGGTAATGGATGATTCCATTTTGGAATAAAATAAATAACCAATTTTAGAACACACACACAATTAAGAGATAACACTAAAAAATACCTATAGTAATTACTATTCTATACATTGGAGAACAATCAAGGATAACATGCTAGAAAAGATCATTTTCTACTAGACAAGACCATTAAGATTCCATCAACGCTCAATTGTAAAACATGTAAGTAGGCAAATTCACTTGTTTTATTAATTAAAGAGATATTAAAGTAGATAATTATCTAGGGTATCATCATCAACCAGTGGAGGCTACTCAAAAGAGCCAAAAGAGTCTATATTTATAGCCTTTGAGAGAAGAAAAAAGTAAGGGAAGTCCAAAGGTCACTTGGACCCTTGTTAATATAATAAAAGAGTTTATAATTTTTATTATTAAGATTTATGGAATGAATCATGTAATGTCAGGAGGTCTAAGTACCCTTGCAAGTCATGAAACCTATGAAAAGTGTCACAGAATTCCTTATCTTGGCTTACAAAACTACATTCATAATTTGGAATTGTTTTAACATCCCACAAATTACTAGGGATATTTATGATGATTATAATTAAATTTAAATAATTTATACATGCCTTTATATTCATTTATTGTAGTCTTACTGATTTAGAAACTCTTGGAAGGAAGCCATCACTGTTTGTAGTCCAAAAAAGTCCTTTCTTAATCACCCTTCACACATGGCCTAAAAGTGAATTTATTTTTGCATGAAAATTCATGGAATGTAATTAATGACACTTTTCAAGACTATAAATTCCCTTAGACTACTTAGGTACACCTTAAAAAGGCTCACACTTGGAGTTTTCACCCTTCTCACCTTTGTGTCCACTATGCCAGTTTTGACTGGCTAAGATGATGGAAATTATTTGAAAACTTAGAGGCTTTTAAAATGAATGGAAATGATAATTATTCTTTTTATAAATTATAAAACCTTCCTCTAAACTTTATTTCACCTTCTAAAACTTTATAGAACTTTTAAAACACAAACAATGGTCAAAAATACAATGTTTTGCATGTTGTTTGTATAATTTCATATAGCTCATCTTGGTGGGAGATATCCTAATGGAGTAATATGAAATTTAAATTAGCTTATGTGGCCAAAATATTTCATTTGTATATCTCTCCAAGCTTATTTTCTCAATTAGTTACTAGATTAGGGTTTAGTATAGTTTTAGGTAGTTTTGGTCTTAATCTTTGTTCATAAAGATTTTAAATTGAACATAAAACTAAATTACACAAACTTGATTAAAAGGGACCCTACTAAACCTCCCAATTCCTTTTGTTCCCATGCAAATCCTTAGAAAATATATGAGCATTTGAAAACACCTCATCAAGTTTATCCTTATTTTTCTTGCATGCTTGTACTTTTTTGGGGCTATAATTAGATTTAATAAAGGTTCCTCTATCTAATATGGGTTAAAAATGTATATATACACCTACCTAACATGTGTAAATCATCTGAATAGTTCACCAAGAGCTAGAAATGAAGATGGACCCTTCAGTGGTTCTAGCTCCCTTCAAAGCCGAATATGTCTAATATGCACCCTACTAGCTTTGGCTATTAAGACTAAAATTTCATCATTATGTTGGCTTATCGTGAATTTTAACATCCAATATTAGCTTATAAATCCACTACATAACCCTCCAATCACTCTTCTTCCTCTTCTTCTCTCATTCACCAAATAGGCTTAGTGAAATTTTGCCTAGTTGGACTATGTGCATAGGTAATTAAATCACCTTCAGGGGTATTATATTGATACAATTCTTAAATATAATATATATATTTTACATAAACATCTTTATATGTTTCTTGAGTTTCTCAAAGCTTCATATCAAGTCCTTTGTCCATTTTACACTCACTAGCTCACTTTGCCAAAATAGTGAGGTATAACCCTCATACCCAAGGAAAAATTAGTATTTTGGGATATATTTCCAAGTATTTATGATTATTTTTACTAGAGGGTTTAGTATAATTCCATTTTTTTGGTGTCTAACCAATTCCAAATGCCCAAAAAAGGCCTCTAAAAATCCTATTTTCTTGCATTTTACTAGAACCTTCCTAAGAGTCGCCTCTCTAAGAAAATAAAATTAATATAGGTTTCTTTAACATTTTTCACATATCTAATTCATTATATTTGGGATTTGGATTCAGCCAAAAACATTCTTTTCCTTGGATTCCTCATGTTCATCTATTAGGCCAAGAGGTTTCCTGACTCATTATACAGACTGATAGTTTTGGCTAAGGAAGAGTGGATAAACATGTTGAAGGGTTATTAGAGTATGTATAAAAATTCATTCATCAATCATGGGCCATCTTAATTTAATGTAAAAATTATCTCTTGACCTAAACACCTTCATAACTTCCTCTCACCTTCATGTCCAAGATTGCAACATGGTGGTTGTAGGTGCACATAGGGGTACAAGAGGTCCTTTGTAGATTTTTTTCATCATGTTTATATTTCATGAATTTAAAATGAATTTTATTGATGTGTTACATGCTATTTAATTGGGTGTAAACTATTTTAACACTACCTATGTGCCTTGGTATTCAATACTAAGACTCTTTAGGTACTAACTAAAACACTCTTCTTTAAGTGTCTAGTGGATTCTAATGAGCTCAAATAAGATGTTAAAATATTATAATTGAACACCTATAGGTGGCCATGTATGTAATTATACTAGTATTCCATTTTTAAAGTCTTAAGACACCTTCCTAGCATCAACCTTCTAGGTCACTATCTATTGACTAAGACATCTTGTTTCTTACCTACCTATAGGTGTAAACTACATCATGAGACCTTGCTTATGATGTTTTGTAATCTCAGTTGAGCTCATATTGGTCACAGAGTGAAAATTTAAACTTTTATTCACCTTTTAAGAATATTAAATCATTAATAAGGCATCAAGATTGGGGTTACTATCTCATACCCTATTCGACTAAGACACTGCTACCTATAGGTACATATGGCCCTAACTAAGATGATAATTGTGTATATGAACCTCTTTTAAACCTCTATGAGATTTCAAAATAATTTTACTTATCCTAGTTTCATTTACATGTTCAATTGAGGCCCAAACTTTGTCCTCATTAGACTGAGACACCCCTACCCTTAAGACCCTATAGTAGGTGCACACAAGGGTTGGTTGAGGTGATTATGATGGGAAAAAACCTTATTGAGCTCACTTTGAGGTCATAAAACCTACCTGATTCCCTTGAACTCACTCTATATGGATAAACATTATCAAATACATGACTATGTCACTATTTCTTCACCTTCCCTATTTGACCCCTATAGGTGTCAATCTCCATGTTTGAAGGGTACCTATAAGTAGCCATAAGGATGCATAGGACCTTGTCT
Organism: Torreya grandis; assembly: GCA_037957365.1. NCBI lineage: Eukaryota > Viridiplantae > Streptophyta > Pinopsida > Cupressales > Taxaceae > Torreya > Torreya grandis. The sequence goes on along the minus strand of JARHVA010003627.1, from coordinate 1,654,518 downwards.
TAACCCTTTATTGATGGCTTGTATTTCATTTGATCTCATCTCATTAGTTGAAAACCATTAATCATAAACCATTTTCTCAATATTGCTCCTTTAAAGTGATAAAAGGTCAATTACTCCTACAGGCCTGTATATATTACTAAAGTATTTTAGTGTGTTTTAGGGCAAGTTTGAGGTCTCAAACAACATACCTTCCCTCATTTTCTAACCTTAATTCTTTGCATAGGTCTTGTCTATTCTAGGGGATATAACATTAACATAATTTTAGGCCTTGAATCCTCTTACAAGTATGTCGTAAGGGGTCTATAAAAACCCTTTGGAGCTTTATTTTCCCATTTTAGGGAAAGCTTCCCTAAACTCAGTCCTTTGTCTCTTCAACATGATTTGACACTCCTTTGATAATTTTACACTTTATATGATAATGTCAAGACTTGATTATCATACCACAACCTTGAGTAGGTGTCAAGTTGTCTTGTCCTCTCCATAAAAGCATTTTAGTACCCTACTCAACCACCTTTAGGTGGATGCTTTGGTACCAATAGTGAACTAGATATGAAAAATATGGAACTTTCTATGAAAGTGAACTTTATATGCTTCCATTAATCATTACAATTTAACTCTATTAATGTTAAGAGGTTGGAAAACATCTTTTACCCTTCCACACCTTAGTATGATGTCAACAAAGCCCTGTAAGTGCACATAAGGATGTTTTATGTAGGTAGGACATGGAGTTGGGAAAGAACATGTTAGGGAATAGCTTCAAAATAACTCAAATGCATTTATAAACATTAAATTAAGTGATATCCATCAATGACACCTTGAAAATAGATTCAATACACCTTTTTTAACATGAAAATTACTTGCACATATGTGGAATAGAGTAATCAAAAATATCAAATGACTATTTTAGCATGGTGCATATTCTTGGGACCACATTTATACCTCTTAAAAACATCTCAATATGATCTCTTAAACACATAATGGATTTTATAGCTAATACACTATTAATAAAACTTTAGGAATAAGATGGACAAGCCCATACATGTGATTGTAACTGAAGTTAGGCATGGAGTTGACAATAGAGGAAGACAAAAGTGCATACTACTCAAAGGATGACATGGTGAAACCAAAACATGAAAAGAGGCCTTAATATTATCATGAGACATATTAGACACCATTTACCAACTACAAGAGACCCTTATAGGAGAAGAACACTTAGTAAATGAGAAGAACCTTAACTAAGGCTACACATGGTGACACCTTCTTTAGCATGGAATAATTTACATATAAAAACATTATAAAACATGAAAATAAGAATTTAATTTTTTTTATAAGGAATTAAACATCCTATAGATCTAATGTCACAAATTGGTTCATATGGATTTGACCAAAATAGATAAAAACATATAGGGTACATGAAACAACTACTAAAAATGTATAGTCAACTTCATGATGATGGTTCATGAAGAACATGCCACCATTTTTCAAAATATTTATATCAAAATGAATTTATCTGATTTTAATATAACCTCACAAAATCATTTGAATTGAAACATCTTCAACTATCCATACTGAGCAAAAACCTTAAAGTCACTTTTATGTTTCCAGGAAACCAAGAAAAGTGTAAAATGGTTTTGGAATTAAAATGACATTTATAGAGAAAACCAAACTTTTGGATTGATTTTATGAAGGTGTATATGCCCTCCATGATCTTACCCCATGTGGTACACATCCCCATGGGCCATACAAGTGCCATTTTCTCCCTTTTTTAGTTGGTTTCTATAATTTCAATTAGACAACATGAAATATTATGATGTAACTAACATCCATAATATTTATACTAAACTATTAGATGTTTTAAATTATAATATGACACCTAATAACATTGGGAATCATTCCACTTGCATTTATGACCCTTAAAAGCACATTTAATGACCTAAAAGACAAATTAACTAATATGACTAAGACAAAGGCTAGGATGACCTTAAATGACATTAGATAACATTTCATATACCCATGATAATATATTAGACCTCTTAAAACATATAAAACCATGTTCTTTGCTTAGGGGTACCCTAATTTGACCTTAAAGTCAATTTTGGTCAATAGTAATAATGTGGTACTAAGGGAAAACAATCCTATGAAGCACCAAAGGTCTACCCACCCCTTTTTTGGTACACCCCTTAAGGCATGCACTTAAAGAGATTGAGTCTTGATGGGTTCCTAAAAGATGTAAAACATCAATATTTAATAAAATTTGGAAATATTATGTGGATACATATTCCCCACTCGAAGCTCATCACATGTCACTAAAGTGTAATAGGGAATGATGTTTTGAGAAAGAACATAGTAACACATAATGCTAATGCTAAAAAACAAGTTGTAGTATTTTAAAGAAAAAATAGCTAAAAGTAAATGACTAAAAAGTAAATAAATAAAAATTAAATGTAATGTGTACCTTGACTTACCTTTTGTTAAGCATGGGATATACTAAGAGGGGGGTGAATTAGTATATCATATATCTTATAAAACATTCACTCAATCAAATTCCACTTAATCAAACATTCAAGATATGCAATAAAATTGAAACAATAAACACCACACAAGATAGAGAGAGACACCAGATATAACGTGGAAACCTAATGTGGGAAAAACCATGGAGAACAATCTCAAGTATATGAATGAGAACCAACCCCAACAATATTTGCAAGCACCAAAACAACTTCTAGGAGCACCAACCCAAAAATGATTTGTGAGCACCAACCCATAGGAGAACCAACCCCTTTGCCAAGCACCAACCCAAAAAAAATTTGTGAGCACCAACCCACAAGAGCTCCAACCCCTTTGTCGAGCACCAACCCACAACAATTCATGAGCACCAACCCACAGGAGCACCAACCCCTTTATCGAGCACCAACCCAACAACTATTCATGAACACCAACCCACATGAGCACCAACCCAACAACTATTCATGACCACCAACCCATAGAAGCACCAACCCCTTTGTGTATACCACACAACTATCTCTCAATGTTGTTACCTCAATAAATGATAGTTCATTACAACATCTCTTTCCTCTCTCTCACCTTTGCTCTCCTAAGCTAGATATAAAAAATACAAATCATATTCTTCTCTCTCAAATGCTCTTCTAAGCTAGATATTACAATATCAAATAAACCTCTCCCTTCCATATTACAAATGGCTTCTCAAGCCTTTATTTATAGCTTTCCAAATGACATTTGGCCTTCCCCTTTTTTGACCCTTCAATCCTCATGGAAAATGGTGCCAAACTTGTATGACCCTTCATATCCTTGCCTTTGAAAAGTCATGTGGTGAACCTTCATGATCAAAAACGTCCTTCCCTCTTTTGTCCTTATCTTGGTGACTTTTCATATTCCTCAAAGTGTCCCTTCATGAGAAATTGTGCCCTTCCTCTTTTGTCTTCACTTGGTGACTCTTGGAATTCCCCAAGATGAATCTTCATGGGAAAATGCATCCCATCCTTCTTTTTCCTTTACCCCATGGCTCTTTGACTTCTCCATGGGCCCTTATTTTGTCTCATATGCAACCAAAAATTTACTCATTAATATTAAATAAATATTAACTCACATTAGCCAATATATATCTATTACAAATATCATTAAATGCAATGGGACCTTTATCACCAATAATGCTAGACCTTTGACATCAATGATAATATTTCCACTAATCTCCCCCTTTGTCATTGATGGCAACCTAAATCATAAAACTACCACATCTTATCACCTGCATATCCTATCATCTAAAAACATACAGTAACTCCCCCTTACTGTAGCAACATGTACCTATTCCTTATACCTATTTCTACACATATACTTGTACCTATTATTCTCCCCATTTGACATCAATGGCAAAGGGCCTACTTGGAGCTAACACTTAGCTCCCCCTTAATTGATTCTAAACATCAATGCTAGAAAGTAGTATAAATTACTCCCAACTCCTCTTGTAGATCTTTCAATGTATCCTTTGATCATGCCTTTGAGAAGATATCTGATAATACATACACATTGTTCCTTATCCTTTGAGCATCTGCAATCAACTCATTTGAATCTTTTCTTCTAATTTCACAACCTTCAGCATGAAACTTTAATGTGTATCCTTGATCACATATTTGACTAATACTCAATAGATTATGCTTAAGACCTTTTACTTACAAAACATTTTTAGTCTTATTTCTACCATAATCCAAACTCAAAGTACTTTTTCTGGCTATCTTGGTAGTGGTTTTATCTCAAAATCTCACTATGCCACCATTGATCTTCTTTTTAGTTATGAAATTACTTTTATCTCCTGTCATATGCCTCGAACATCCGCTATCAATTAACCATGATTGATCTTTATTTATTACATGCAGAGCTGTCTAAACCATCATAGAATGTTTAGGTTGTTTCTTCTGCCATGAACATGTCTAAATCTTTTTCTTGATGACTAGAGCTTTGAAACTCTGATCCTTCTTGACTGACTCAAACATGCTTCTACAATACCGAGCTATGTGTCTAAAGTTTTTGCACTTGTAGCATACTATGGTCTCTTCATCAAAGCTTGATAAAGGAGCAAAAGAGTTGTGGCTTCTGCTTGACTCTACTTGACTTTCTTTCTCCTTATTTCTGAGATTGTTAGGTCTTTTTCTACATTCTAATTTATTGTGACCATATCCATTACAATAAAAATAATAGCCATAAAAATAAGAGATGTCTGTATATCTCTGACCTAATTACCTTTTGTAGCTTTGTTCCCTCTAGCCTTCTCTATTTGAAATGTCCTCTGTATTCTTCACTTCTCCCCTTTTTGTTTCCTCTTTCATAAGAGCTTCAGCATAGCTCTTTTCATTTTCAAATCTAATCCCTGTCTTATCTAAATTTGATTTTTGACTTCTCAATATCTTATTTAGCATGTTAGTGCTATCCTCAAATTTTGAATCACTAACTACTTTATCATTGACTGCTTTCTCAATATCTTCTTTTAAAGAGGCAATTTCAATAACATACCTTTCACAATCTTTTCTTACTATTTCAAACTATGCTGTTAGATTTTATTCATTCTTCTTAGCTTCTTCCAATTGTGCTATTAGATCTTCAATCATTTCCTTTGAATCCTATTCATTTTTCTTGATCTAGCACTTTAATCTTTGATTCTTCTTCTCAACATCTTTTAACTCTTCTAGGGCACAAATGAGTTCTCCTTCCATATTCCCTTCAGCTTCCCCCTCTTCTTCTTCTTGATCATATTCATGTATGGCCATGAATAGAATCTCTTCTTCTTCTAAATCACTGACTCCACTATCTTTGATTGAGCTAGGATCCTTAGAATACAGGCTCTTCTTCTCGAATCCCTTCTTGGATTTGCCTTTTAAATTCTTCTTGTATGTAGGCTTTTCTTCTTCATCATCATTACCCTTATTTGGGAATATAGATAAAAAAATGTCTAATTTTTCCACAATTAAAACATTTAAAAGGTAATTTTCTTTGATATTTACCTGTTCCTCTTTTCGGCTTGTGAATGAAAAGTGATCCGTTGTCATCTTCATCATCACTAAAACTATCACTTGATTCTTGAATCTTAGCTTTCTCTTTCTTTGATGCCTTGAAATCCACTTCTCTCTTTGAGGGTTTATCTTGTTCTATCTGCATCTCATATGCCATGAGTATACCATGAAGCTCATACATCTTTAGCTTGGCTAAATTCTTCATCTCCTCGATTTTTGAAACCTTTGCATCATATCTCATTGGTAGAGATCTCAAAACCTTTTACACCACCATTGACTCATCCAAAGTTTCTCCAAAACCTTGAATCTGATTTATGATTTGATCAACTCACAGAAGATAACTTGCTATATCTTTTTCTTCTTCCATCTTCAAACTTTCAAACTATCTTCTAAAAGTTTGAAGCTTAGCTTGTTGAACCTTTCCATTACCTTTGCAAATATTCTCAATTTTTACCCAAGTTTCATGAGCATATTTACATTGCATAACTTTAACAAATTCAAATTCACATAAACCACATAAAATAGCATTTAAAGCTTTAGCATTACATTCACTTGCCTTCTTTTCTATTAGAGTAATTGTAGATGTCTGTGGCTCTTCATATTCCTCCACCACTACTTTCCATATGTTGAATCCAAGGGCCATCAAATAAGTCCTCATTATTATGCTCCAAAAAGCATAATTCATTCCATCAAACAAAGGTGACTTATTTGTATAAAATCGTTCCTGTGACCTAGCCATCATGCTTTCTCGATCTACCTTCAAGCTATAAAACTTTTCAAAAAGGAACCTACTCTGATACCAATTATTAAGCATGGGATATAATAAGAGGGGGGGGGAATCAATATACATATATCTTATAAAAATTTCACTTAATCAAATTTCGCTTAATCAAACATTCAAGATATGTAATAAAACTAAAACAATAAACACCACACAAGATAGAGAGAGACACCAGATATAATGTGGAAACCAAATGTGGGAAAAACCATAGAGAACAATCTCAAGTATATGAATGAGCACCAACCCAAACAATATTCACAAGCACCAACTTGCAAGAGCACCAACCCCTTTACTGAGCATAAACCCAACAACTATTCATGAGCACCAACCCACAGGAGCACTAACCCCTTTGTTGAGCACCAACCCAACAACTATTCATGAGCACCAACCCATAGGAGCACCAACCCCTTTTTCAAGCACCAACCCAAAAATAATTCATGAGAACCAACCCACATGAGCACCAACCCCTTTTTCGAGCACCAACCCAGCAACAATTTGTGAGCACTAACCCATAGGAGCACCAACCCCTTTGCCAAGCACCAACCTAGAAACTATTCATGAGCACCAACCCACATGAGCACCAACCCACAGGAGCACCAACCCCTTTATGCATACCACATAACTATCTCTCAATGTTGCTATCTCAAAAAATGATAGTTCATTACAACATCTCTTTCCTCTCTCTCACCTTTGCTCTCCTAAGCTAGATATAAAAAATACAAATCATATTCTTCTCTCTCAAATTCTCTTCTAAGATATATATTACAATATCAAATCAACCTCTCTCTTCCATATTACAAATGGCTTCTCAAGCCTTTATTTACAGCTTTCCAAATGACCTTTGGCCTTCCCCATTTGTGACCCTTCAATCCTCATGGAAAATGGTGCCAAACTTGTATGACCCTTCATATCCTTGCCTTTGAAAAGTCATGTGGTGACCCTTCATGATCAAAAATGTCCTTCCCTCTTTTGTCCTTATCTTGGTGACTTTTCATATTCCTCAAAGTGTCCCTTCATGAGAAATTGTGCCCTTCCTCTTTTGTCTTCACTTGGTGACTCTTGGAATTCCCCAAGATGACTCTTCATGGAAAAATGCGTCCCATCCTTCTTTTGTCTTTACCCCATGGCTCTTTGACTTCTCCATGGGCCCTTCTTTTGTCTCATATGCAACCAAAAATATATTCATTAATATTAAATAAATATTAACTCACATTATCCAAGATATATCTATTACAAATATCATTAAATGCAAATGGGCCTTTATCACCAATAATGCTAGACATTTGACATCAATGACAATATTTCCAACACCTTTATCACTGAATGGTTATCTATTGTGTTCTTAGTTTTGATTATGTAGGGCATAGAGACTACTTTCATAAATCCCAGGGATACAAAACTAAAGAGAAAAAACAAACAAATGTAATAAAAACCAAGATAACTGGTGCTATGAGGATGGGATGTACTTGTAAATTTGGTAATCTAGGGTGACAAGTGCTATATTAGACCAAATGACCAAGTCAAACAACAAGATTAAATTAGGTAATCAAAAAGCCAAGGCTATTAAATATCAAAAAATTCAAAAAAGCTATCCTTAAGTAAAAAAGGTAAACTCACCAAGTCAAATCAAGGATACATGTCAAATAGGATGATAATAAGACAAATAAATGGTAAAACAACATTGATGAGTGGGAAGTAACAAGCCATCCTCACTCAATAATGTAAAAACAATATGAACTCAGGTGTATGTAATAGTAGGATAATAAAAAAAATGACAAATGGTAAAAGGAAAGAAAAGTAAGTGTATATATGTAAAATCATGGTATAAAGAAATAAGAATCCAAAGTTACTCAAACATGTTTTTCCTCTATGGATAGATAAAACTAAAATAAAGTAGTGCTAGCATGTTTTTAAGAAGTGATAAGAAGGGATTAAAGAACAAGGGAAAATAGATTTGAAATCACAATTTGTCTATCAAGAAGGGAAATGAAATGGGTGGAGGGGATAATGAAGGAAAAACCAATGTAGAGGAAATCTTTATTGAAGTCAAGAAACTCAAGTTTGGTTTGTCAAAACAAAAGGACTTTTTACCTTAAGTGCTATGAAGAAATTCTCTTATCTACATAAGTATTAGGTCAACAAATTAAGTATATAGATCATTCCATGAAAGTTATATGCATGAAAATTAAAATGGACCTACCTCCCCACAACATATTCTCCATTCTGCAAGACCCCTTACAGAGCCTTTGATCTACTACAAATATTGGGTACTTGCATGGGAAATTAGGTAACACCATAGATTATGTTGAATTCCCTTATTCTAATTTATTGGCCTACCACACCCCAATGGACCTCGGCTCTATATGAGGCCAACTATGGACTTTGAGCTTTGATTATAGATAGGAGATGTGCTTATAATCACATCTTTTGGTGCGATGCTAAATTTTGAGATAGGTATGTTGCCTTTTATGTATCATTACCTTTTGTTTCAAATGATTTGAATTTTAACTTTTTTGATGAATTTCTCTATTCCTCCTCCATACATATTTAAAATATGAAACATGGGTGATAAAGATGATTTTCATTTGACTACTTGGGACTTGATTGCTAAGAGAGAGAACTTCAAATAGTATGGGGTCTAAGAGTCTCATAAATCTAGGTGAAATAAAAGTGTTGTCATAACTTTAACCTTGTTTATCTAATGTGGAGATGAAAGGAAGGGGAAATAAAGAGGAATGATACATGGAATAATTTTAATTACTTCAAATCATAGAAAATGTGAGAAAGGGAAAAAAGGGATATAATGATAGTAAAGTGTGATTCCTTATCATGAGAATGAGGGAAATGGAGGAAAATGTGATAACATAGATTATTGTGTAAATTCCATCTATCAAAAGAAGCAAAAGATAAAGTTTGAAAATAAGGATGAAGAACATGAAAAGGTGGTAATTTTATGAGGAAGGGCAGCTCCTATCCATGGTCTTACACTACAAATACATAAAATAAGGAAAATATAAATAAAAAAGAGATGGTAATTTTTTGAGGGATGGTAGGTCCTACCCATGGTCTTACAATGCAACTCAAAAAATAAAAACCCAAGGGATGACAAACAAAAATTAGAAAGTAAAAAGATGGCATGAGAAAAATAAGTAAAAGATGGTGATTTTGTGAGGAATGTTGGGTCTTATCCATAGTCTTACAAAGAAACTCATATAGTAAAAACCCAAGGGGTGTAAAAAACAAAATAAAAAAATGCAAGAAGATAAAGAAGACTATGGTACATCAAAAAGACCAAAATAATAAAAGAAAGGACTAAAAGTTTGTGAAAGGAAGGAAGTGCTATAGAGGGAGAAACCCATACTTAAGTAACCTAGAAAAGTATTATATAGATGTAGATAGAAATCATTAAAAGAAGGAAATGTTTAGGAAAAGTAATTTTTAAGGAATTGAGCATTGGTGGGATCTTTAAAAACATGTCCTTCACTATTTTGAATGTGGTAGGTGCTTGGACCAACAATGAGAATGCAACCTACCCTATCTCCTTGAAGGAATTTAGCACCATAAAATGAAGGGTCCAATTAGCTTCATGTAAGTCAAAATTAATTTTAGTAATCTCATAAATAACTACTTTTGGTTTAGTAGTACCAAAAGGAATGGAATATTCATCAAGTTGATTTCCCTCAAGGTTAGTGGTAACACTATGAAAGTAATATTTTAAAGAGATAACTTAATTAAGAGCTTCAATGCTAAAGGATATTATCATCTAGAATATCATCTTAAAGAGAAGAAGTGGCTAGAATGGGAGCTATGGCATGTTGATCAGTGATGACTTGCCTTCTAATAACTTTTTAAGTGATGATGTGGAGATCAAATTCCATAAGTAGGACTATCCATTTCCTAATTCTATCTCTAAGAAGAAAGGATTTGGAGAAGAAATAATGAAGGGGGTCAGAATGAATAATGACATAAGTAGTTTGGTAAAGCATATAGTGATGAATATTTTCAATTGCAAAATAGATGGCATGGCAATCATGCTTAATTATGGAATAACATGTCTCATAGTCTATGAGGCCTTAGCTAATATAGTAGATAGCATACTCTCTTCCCATATAATTTTGTTGGGAAAGCATTACCCTGACTAGAATAGGTGTGGAAGAAGTATATAGAATCAAGGGTTTATCATTGGAAGGAGTATGAAGTATAGGTGGGTGAAGAAAAGACTCTTTCATATTATCAAAGGCTTTTTGACATGGATCCATCCATTCTAAAGTAGTACCTTTCTTGAGAAGTGAATTATCAGAGTGAATTCAAGATGCCATTTCAAGGATGAATCATCTAATTTCCCTAAGTTTGCTTAAATAAGTATGAATGATGAGAATATAATGAGGAATAGGTATGTTGATGATAGAACTAATTTTGGTAGGTTCAACATCAATGCAATGGATAGAGAATAAGAATCCTAACAATTATCTAGATGTGACTCCAAAGACACATTTATAAGGATTAAGTCTAACTTTATATTTAAGGAGATGGTCAAAGATGATAGTGAGATCAGAAAGATGATTCTTACAGTGTTTAGATTTAGCAATAAGATCATCCACATAGGTTTCAACAATGTTTTGAATGGTATCATGAAAAATGTGAGTCATTTCTCATTGGCAAGTGCATCCAACATTTTTGAGGCTGAAGGGAATTTTGATGTATCCATAGGTTCCCCATTCTATGGTGAAATTAGTCTTATATTGGTCCTCAACAGTGATATGAATCTAATTATATCCTGAGAAGCCATCCATAAGAGATAACATTTTTTAACTATCCATGGAATCAATGATGGAATCTATTGAAGGTAAGGGGAATTTGTCCTTAGGATAAGAAACTTTAAGATTGTATAAATAAATACAATGTGAATGACCATAGTGACTTTATTTTTAATGTGTATAATGTTGGAAATGCATTTTGAATAATCCATTGGTTTGATAAATTTATCATCTAGTAATTTGATGATTTCCTTATGACACAAATTTGAAACTTTAGGTGGAAATTTTCTTTATTTTTATACATATGTTTGGCATTAGGATAGGTAATGATATTATGTACCACAATGTTAGGTTCAATGATAGACATGTACTTATAGGACCAAGAGAAAGCCTCATGATATTTTTCAAAGAATAAGATAAAATTATCATGCTAAAAAGGTGAGAGTTCTTGAGAAACTATGATAGGTTGAGGACAAGATGGAGTACCATATTCAATATGAGTAGTTTCTCTGATTAGGATGGCATTATCATCTTGAAAGTGGTATGGTGTATTCGGTAAGGCTGATATTGTATTTATTTTAGGATCAATGCTAGTAATGGTGTTTTTGAAGCAAGGAGTTTCAGTTTTAAAATTTTTAGGTTTTTGATGTTGCTGAGGAAGCTAAGTTTCTCAAGCATAAGGTAACTCAAGGATATATTTGTCACTAAAAAAATTATGAAGAGGAACATAAAAATCAATATATAATTCAAGATCTAAAATTTTATTTCCATGGCAATCAGACTCAAAATGTACCTAATAAACATCAATAGCCTTAACATCAAGTGTAATTTTAGGAGTAAAAGAAGTAGATGGAGTAGAAGAGATTGGTGTGTTGGTGGATTCAGTGATGAGAGAACGATTAGATGTAATTATTAAATATAAAGGTGTAGGAACTTATAGAGATTCAAAAGGCATAATTTGTTCTACCAGCCAAGGAGTATTGATAAGATGAGAATTGACAGGAGGTACATGACCTTCAAGATCTAGGGTATGATCCACAGAAAGGGTATGATCCATATAAATGGTATGAACATTTTGATTAAAATCATGAATTTAGGTTAAGATTTTTTGATAATGTTGGACATCCAAATATCTATATTGAGTTTTGGCCATGATATGTTTATTGTCATAAGTTGGAGAAATCATACATTCTTGAGAATCCATGGGAGTTTTCGAGGATGAAATCCCAATATTACTGAATGTATGAGGAGACATGATGAGAGGATATTGAAATAATTTATCCCCTTAATAATTATTACAAGTGAAGGCATATTATAGTAAATAAGGATCCTAAGCTTTGAATGAACAAGTAAAATCAATAATTTCATCCATGAGAGGAATAATACGGTCCCTTGGTAAGAGAGAAGAAGGAAGCCATTGTGAAATGTATGGAGGTAAATTGGTAGTATTACAAGTATGTTACAAATCATTGGGCTTATCATCATTATAATATACAAGAATAACATGTAAATTAGGATTCATGTTGATGAACTCGAGTAAAAGAGCACTATCGATCTTAGGAATTATAGGCACATGATACTATGATTTAGGATTAGGTAATTAGATAATCCATGGGTTAGGATCAACTTAATTTTTTTTATCATTTTCCATTATGTAATAATTTAATACATTTACTACCAAAAGAATTAATGGCCCTCATTCGATGAGTCTATGGATGACTAAGGAGTATGTTGTAAGATAAAGGTAAATCAAGGACCATAAGCTTAGTTCAAACTATTTTAGGTCCAATGGTTAAGAGAAGAGAAATACAACCAAGTGGTTTTTTATTAGTCTTATCAAAACTATGACAATTAAGATGAGTTTTATTGAGATGATCCTTCTTATAACCAGGTTATTGTATAATCCATAAAGATGTCACATTAATACTAGAGTTTTCATCAACTAGAAATTTTCAAATAAGAATGGTATTGATGGATACTTTGATAGAGTGGTGGATCATTGGTGTGAAAAATAATTTCATATTTTATCATTTCCTCTTCAATTAATTGAATAGAGGGATTAGAAGGACACATAGATTCATTGGTATTGACTTTGGTAGATTAAGATTCAATAAAAGGTGGTTCTTCATATAAGGAAGATGGATCTTCAATTTCTTGAAGTTTTTTCATAAAGAATTTATGATGATAGGGTGAAGTGAGAACAAAATCCATAAGTGGAATCGTATAAGGCATAGATTTGATTTCTTCAAGAAATTTCCAATGAGATTTAGAAGAACCCACATGAGGTTTAGAAGGTAAATTAGATTTTGGAAGAATAGATGTGGTTGGAGGATTGGAAGGAGAGAGTTGTTCCTTAGGTGCTTTTGAATTGGGATTAGTGGTGGTATTATCTTTAAGATGTTGTTCCTCTAAATATGGATTTCTAGGCTTAGTAATAGGATATTTATTAGAAGGTTTATGATGATAATTGACCTTAACAGTGTTGAAATATCAAGAATTATTAAAGTATTGGTCATAATCAATGTCAATGGTAGAAACATCTTTAGAAGTTGAATGATTATTTAAATGGGATTTTTGATTGTTAGAAGTATAAGCTTTGAAAGTTTGTCATTTTTGAAAGGCAGTAGTGTACTCTTAATGATAATGAAGATTGATCATAGCTTCATAGTTGAATGAATCATAAAATAGATTGGGGTCATACCACTTAGGAGGAGCATTGGGATAGATGAATGGTTTTTTGGGTGGTAAAAATTATTTCATTTGTTGAACTGAAAGAGGTGTATGAGAAAGTGAAGGAATATCTATTTTGACAACTCTTTGTTTACTTTAAAAAGTATTAATAGTGATAGCATTAGATGTCTATAAATATCTTATAAGAAGTTTAGGATTAGGTTAGATCTATTTCATAAGAAAGTATTCATGCTTAGCTTGATCAAGAGCTTCATTTAGCATGTGAGGAGCAAAGGTTATAACCTTATATTGGAGAGTGGGAGTCAAAGCGATGATAAAGAGATTGAATACGTTAGCATCAATCATGTTATGGTTGGATTTATGAGCTAAATATTTCCATATTTTGATAAAGTAATGAGCTGATTTAGTGGGAGATTTCTTAGCATTGATGAAGTGGATATGATAATATTTAGGAAAATCATTGTGTTGAGACTGTTTAACTAAAGGATTGACCAAATCTTCAAGTTGACAAATATAATGTTGTGGTAGTTGATTATGCCATTCTAATACATCACCAGTGAAAGTTTTTACTAATATTTTAGTTAATGAAAAGGTGTTAGTTTGGATCCACTCTTTGTAAAGGTTTCCAAAGGCTTAGAGAAATGAAGCAAGGTCTTTAGTCCCATCATATTTGATAGTTGGAGATATGTTACCAATATCAGTAGATACAATAAAGGGGATAAAAGATCATTTTGAATAGTTTGAAGCATCATGCTATTCATTATGGGTTGAGGAATAACATTACTTGAGGCATCCTAAAGAGGTGGAGGAATGAAATTGGTATTAGCTTGAGGGTGCATAGTTGGAGGTTGATTATCCACATTGATTAAATTTTTATTAATTTGCATAATTTGATGGGTGTTAGAATTTTTCATAATGTTCATTTGTTGGATAACTTGGGATAAAAGTTTGGTTGTATCAAAAGGTGGCTTGGTGTTGATAGGAATACTTCCTAAATTGGTGTTAGGGGGAGGATTACTAGTGGGATTGTTAAGTAAAATTGTATTAATCAATCCCACATTAGTTTTAATATTTTAAAGATGAGAAGTTTATTGATAATTAAGGAAAGGATTACATCCATCAAATTCATCTTAAGGTGTTATTTTCACCATGTTACATGTCATGGATGAAGGAGGAGAATAGGTTTACCAAGAGTGATGGTGCTCTTTGGAGGAAAAAAGAGGAATAAATGAACATCACATATAGTATCTAAATGGATTCAAGCTATCCAAGAATATTCTGATAGGAGACTTCATTCTCACTAAAGAGAGATGAACATAATCCAAAATTGGAGAAATAGGGAACTATATTAATTAATAGGGAAAACAAAAAATAGTACATGGTCGACTAGGTCAACCTAGCATAAAAAAATAAAGCTTGTAACTTGTACAGGGTTTACTGGGTCGATCCCATATAATAGATAGAGTTAGAAAAAAGGAGGTAAAAGGGGATATATATATATATATATATATATATATATATATATATATATATATATATATATATATATATATATATATATAACAAGGTCAATTGGGTTGATCCTATATAATGGATAGAGGCTAGAAAAAGGTACAAGGTCAACTAGGTCAACCTAGTATAGTAGATAGGGAAAACAAAAAGGTTAATAACAAGTTATGAACTGAAACAAAAAAAATTTTGCAATTAATTTTGGAAATTAAAAAATAAAAGAAAACAACTAGTCATTTGGATCAATGTTGGCCAATCCAATTGAAACACACAATACAAAACCTTGTATTAATACTAGCTAATATAAGTTTTTACACACATAATTGAGTAAAGAGAAAGTAATCAACTTAGAAAGTAAAGAGATAACTAATTGGTAAACCTAAATATTTTATTATATTATTAAATATATGATATTAAATGTGATGGGAATTTGGCTATAAATCATAGAACTAGATAGAAATCTAAGGATGGTTTCATGTAGATTGGGTTGAAAGTGACTATAGTGGTAATGATACAAGATTGGTATTGGGGCCTACCCCCTAAATTCATATACTATAGTGATAAGGGTGTTGGGTGATTAGATATAACATACCATTAACCCTATTTTATACTTGACTATAGTATCAAGTTAACTTCCCCCTTAGAGATGAAATCTAAGTAGGTTAGACTTGGGTAGACAAATGTTAAAGTGTTTGTTTTAGATTATGTGATTTGGCCATGTGTGCATAAAATATAAATAGTGAAACTAAATAGTTAATTAAAAAACCCCATAATTATACTATATTAACTATTATAAGCATGCAAAAAATAAGAAAATAAAGGTGTGAACTAATTACTAGCATATAAAGATTGATTCCAACTTGAACCAACGTATATTATTGAACATTATGTGTATAAAATATAGAATAGGGTTGATAGGGTTGAACCTATACTATGGAATAAAGGTCTAAAAATGAACAAGGTCAGCCAAGGTTTACCTAGTTATTTCAAATAACATATAACATAGAACTATGTCGACATGGTTGATCTAGTTAATTGTACAAAGGCAGTTTTGAAGATTGAAACACTATGAAAGGAAAGATAGAAAAAAAAGAGACAAAGAGATAGAAAGGAACCTTAATGGATAAAAGAAGTTGAGAATGAATATTTATATTAAAAAACATTTGAATATTCTCAAAAACTCTGATAACTAGGTCGATTGGGTCAATCAAGCTTTGTAGAATCCTACTGTTGAGTGATTGGAATATACAGGGTCGACTGGGGTTGACCTAGTAGTTAAATATAAATACTTAAAAGTGTAAAAGGTTGATTGGGTTTACATAATAGTTTGAATTATAAGTATGGAATTTTGGAAACCTATACTAGGTCATCTATGTTAATCCAATTACCTATTCCTAAAAATCTATGCACAAAGATTAGAACTAGGTCGATAGAGTCGATCTAGTATGATAGATATTATATAAAAATGATGTTAAAAATAATGAAAGAAAGTGAAATAAATATTTAAAGTGTTAGTTTCACATTATGTTCAAAACAATTTATGCAATAAAAAATGCATCATGTCTATAAATCAATCTTAGCTCAGATAAGATAGAGCATACCTCTACTTTCAATTGGGAATTCATTTGTTATGCAGGAGCATGACCAATATGGGGATCTACTAGAATTGATTATGGAATCAATTGTCATATTACACCATGTGAGATAGGGTTCTAAATCATATATTCTAACACAATCACAAAACAATCCTAAAAGAGTCATAAGGTTTAATATTTCACCTATGCTAATAAACAAGAAAGTAAATATAATCTAGTGCACAACAAAGCTTGTGGTGCAATAAAAGGGGTTAGTAAATTAATAAAAACATGTATAATAGAATATAAATTAAGATAAGTATGATTAATACCTTAATACATGGAATATGAAGAGTAATATTATTCAAGCCAACACTTATGCTACTTCTATCTACTAAAGAGAGCAAAAATAAGTTAGAATATACTTATCTAAATGTGAACCCATCGAGACTCAATATCTCCCTTGGCCAAAGGGGATTAAAAATAGGTTGTTGTGGTTTATAAGGATAACTAAGAAATGCCAAAGCATACAAGACTTATCAACAAGACTAGATTCTCCTAGTATAAACCCTGAGCTAAGACTCCTCAAGTAGAATAGTGGAAGAGTAGATTGTGAAGAAGCGTGACTGAATAATAACTCTTGATTACATATATGAAATAATGATGAAATTATCTTGTATATATAGGTATATATTACCCTAAATCCTCCCAAAACTGTTGGTTTTACAAGGTCAACCATTATTAACCTTATATATTTTTGGAGATAATTCACTAGGTCTGAGCTAGGTTGGTTGAAACGCTGACAAACCCAAAAAGTGAAAAATAACCCAAAAATATATAGGGTTATCAATGGTTGACATAGTACACCTAACATTTGGAAATGGAATTAAGGAAATCAAAAGGATGATGGAAAGAAGAAAAATAATGAAAGAGTGTGCAAGGGAGGAGTAATATCTTAGGGAATGGTTTTAAAAGCTAGTTGGATTGGTAATAATGTGGCAATAAGGGACACCAATCCTATGAAAAACCAAGGGTCTTCCCACCCCTTTCTTGATGGACCCATTATGGCTTACAATCAAATAAATTGAGTCTTGATAGGTTCTTACAAGATGTTAAGCATCAATATTTAATAAAAGTTGAAAATATTATGTGCATACAGATCCTATTGCTTATGGATCACTACTTTTGATCTTGTTTTTGATTTGAAAGGATAATTTTAATATTGGGATTCCATGTTTTTTTGGAGGATAGTTTTTATTTCAACTATGAAGGGAGGATTTTCCACTAGGTTGAAGACTGCTCCTATAGGTTTAAAATTCTATGGTACTCTCAAATATGTCCTCACTATACATATTAAGGGATTATAAAATACTCTAAAAATATGAATTAAAATAAAAAGTAGATAAAAGAGATAAAATAGGGATACATAGAATAATATCCCTTTCATGTCAGGTTCACCAACTTATGTACATGCTAAAAAGTGCACTCAACTTCTTGAGGTCTAGTTGAGACAACCAATGTAATGGAAGATTATGAGTAGCCTGAATGAAAAAGGATGAGATTAGACCTGATGTCAAAGGAAAGATAATATGGAAGGCTTAGATTTTAAGGTTATTTACTTGATGGATAATAATACAAAGGGTTCCTAATAAAGGGACTATAGGCATACATTATTCATATAACGCTTCAAGACAACTAAGGATAAGATCCAAACTAAGGGTGGAGTAAAATACCTAAAGCCTAAATTTAAAATGGATATCACTCTAAATTTTACCTTCTATAATAAGAGTAGGCACTCTAGGAAATTTAATAACATTGTGAGGATAAAGAGAATCAATGAGTGTCATCTAATGGTAGAGAAAGATTGATTGGTAATAAACAAGCATATATATTTTTTTGAATGTGTTTTAAGGTATTTTTTTTCTATTTGTTAATGTGTGAGCAAGGATTTTATTTGTTCTCATCTTATCAAGTCTTTTTTTAGAGGTTGTTTTTACTTGTGCATGTTTCGACAAGGTTTTTGCAAATAAAATGAAATTGAGTTGCTTAAATTAAAGTAAATTTTCATTTTTTGGAGGAAATATAAAAATAAATTATATTATATTGTTTTATTTTATCTTTTAAATGGAATTTTTATGCATTAAACTCTAAAATTAAACCTAGACTAAGAGTGTAAAGGTTGATTCTTACCCTTTTTCTAGATGCAAGCTTTTGCCTATATGCCAGCTAAATGAAATTTTTTATTTTTTATTTTTAGATTATGAATGAAACTATAATTTAATTAGTTATTTTATAACATGAAAATGAAACAAAATCATATATAAAACCTAGGGAGTACAATCTCCAAGTATCTATAAATTATTTAATTCATGCACGTTAGAAATTAGTCTAGTTTTTTGAATGATTGTTTGTTAAACTAATTTTTTTGGATTGAATTAAAGATTAAATCAAGTTTATGATTTTTTTTAAATTTTTTATATAAAAATAATAATTTTATTCCATGCAAATTAATTAAATTAGGATCAAGATATCAACATTATTTTACATAAGGTTTTCTAGAGTTTTCTAGGTGTATATGTGTTTACTTGCTTATGAATTTAAGCTTGGTAAAACTGAATGATTTTTTTTGAAACTAAAACTATTTTTTTGAAACTATGATTTACCTAGTTTTTTTATGAAAATTATGTTATTTCAAAAGATCATAATATGCAGATGTAAATCGTAAATATTTATTATATTATTTCTGGTGTATAAAAGAGGAGAGAAAGAAAGATTTATTTTCCTATCTATAAATTTTTTAAATGAAAAATAATCTAATGAATTAAAAATAATAAAAAATATTCTAATCCAATAAATAAATAAACAAAATTTAAATTAAAAATCCCCAACCTGATCAAGGTGTAGATCAACTAGAAGCAAATATTTGTTGTAGTAAAGTAAGATATCCTCAAGTAGTTAGCTCCTTGATTACTCAATAAAAATCCTTGGAAATATCTAACAAAATCATGAAAATGGAAGAAGGAAATAAATACACAATATTATTGAAGAAGATTAGTTGAACAATGGCTAGGTTAATTCATATATAACAAAGAACCCGTTGATAATTCATATGAATTCTCCTCTACAAAAATCATGTAGAATGACCATGAAGATTAACAAAGGTGGAGAAAACTATTTTTGAAAATTGAAATAAGGTATGCAAGGGTTTTATAGTTATTTAAAACACCCATCTTAATTGGAAAATTTGGATTAAAAAATAGGCCAAAATTAGTTTACTTGTAGGAGAAGCATGGACCTTTTAATGATGAGTTTAACTATTAGTTAAATAAAAATTTAAGCCTAGGAGGGATTGAGAGTGATTAAAACAAGAGTGGGAATGATGTGGGTAATATTGAGGTGAAATCAATGTGGGATAATCAAGAAATGTAAATGAAACATGAAAAAAAGTGTGAAATTCTAAGTTACAAGAGCTAATTTAGAACACACACGAAAGGTGATGAAACTATCCCTTTTTATAAGGGAGATTATGTAACTATTAGTCTAGATGATAAAACTATTACCTTGAATGATAGAGCCATCACATGTCATGATGGAATAACCTTGTATGTTATGGATTTTTTATGAGGATTTGTAAAAATTTTATGGTAGTTATGCCACTTCTAAGGTAGTTATGCAATTATATGTGGTAAATCCATTACCAAGAAGGGTAATTTCATCCTTAGAGAAAGGTTTATAGGGAGAAATTAGAGACTATAATTTTGTAGATAACCCACTTAAGTGTATATTAGGATATCATTACATCATCATTAGAAATCATTTTATGATATCATACCATGTAATTTGTAGGTGCATACATACACCCATGTCTATCTTCTATGAACTTGTCCTAGTAGACTAAAAGTTACTATTTTCTAACATAAGTTTGTTTGAAATTAATTACAAGTAGTTTTCACTCATTATCGCTTCACATAGTTTGAATTACATCTATTTTAGGTAAGTTTTCACATACTTATGCCTTTTACTATTTTTTTTAATCAAGCTTTTAGTTTTTGTAATTTTTTAATCATATTGTACATTGACTATATTTTAATATCATATCTATATATATCAACATTTATATTTCAATAGTATAATGCCATTAGTTTAAGTCATCTTGAATTAAAAATTCTAAACACATTATTGTCTCATTTATTAATTTTTCCCTTAGTATCTTTATGATTCTTTGACCATTTACTTTCCCCCTTTTTTGGGATGACCATTCAATTTCCCCTATTTTAGGATGACCATTTACTTTCCCCCTATTTTAGGATGACAATTTAATTTCCCCCCATTTTTGTATGACCACTTATTTTCCACCTCCTTTAGGATGATTAATACTCTCATAGTACTTGTAATAGATCTTTTGTAAGATAATATGGCTTCCCTAGTGACATGATTATCATAACATAACCCAATCCTTTTCAATCACTCATTTCCCTCCTTGTGATTAGCTACAATCATATTCATCATTATATCATATTTTATTACTATTGAAAAAAATTGACCTTATGTCAAATTAGGTTAAACCCCCTACATAGTCAAAATTTATATAGGGCCTTGATAAGTCATAACATGGTCATAAAGGTCATAAATAATGTCTAGTCATGTTTTGAAGTTCCCTTAATATTCTCTAACCTTGTCACTTTTGTCATTTGATCTTAATGTTCTTTTTTGCCACCTTTTGGCCATTATAATGAAATTGTATGGTTTTACACCAAATACAAAGGTTGTCAAGATGAAATATAATGTAAAATATGTTGGAGTGGCCATAAAAACTTTTTTGTAAGTGACAAAGTGCAATTTCAATGTAGAAAGAAGGAGATCACTACAAAATAGGTAGTTAGAGGTAGTTGTACAAAAAATGAAAAACTATCTATCACATGTTAGGATTCAAGAGAGTCCCTTAAAATTACCACAAGTTAGTTGTAGGCTTGAAAAAATTCAATAGATACAAAATTCAAAAAAATTGATCCCTTGATCCCTATTTCTCATCACTCTCTTTAGCAGGTCAAAGAAGTCAATTAGTTTATAGTTAATAAAGATATGAGGATGAGAGTTGGAGTGAATTCATCTAGGGGATGTTATTATAATTTATGGCCTTCCTTTTCATGGAGATATTTTTTGTTTTGATGGTTTATAATCTATGAACAATATTTAAGATTTTTGATTCCTTCAAACTACCTACACATCCCCAACATATTTTTCTCATCTTTTACATCAGTTTGTGTGACCCAATTGGTGTATGTAGGTTGATAGAGCATGTTAATTCATTCCATGTGGTTTTTAGTCTAGTTTTGACGTTTTGAATTGAAATGATAAGTAATATCACTCTAATTAATCCATAGAGTAGCATCAATAGTCTAAAAAATAATGTTTTATCAGTTACAATGTTTTGTCCTCTCATATTGGATTTAGATCAAAGGTAATTCACTTGTCTTACTTCCTCTTTGAGCATGTTGATGGTCTATAAAAATTAAATAGACCAATAGAAAGATTAAAGCCTTAAAACTAGGTGGAGTCAAAGATGATTACATACAGTCAGACTTCAATACGATATCCACGCCAAAGACTATGTAGGAGGTTTGAGATATAGTGTTGAAAAGGTTGTAGAGGTGTTTAGATTTAATTGAGGCCTTCAACCAGGTCTAAGAGAATAAATAATATCATTGTGATAGTGGTGAGGATATTATATATAGTAAAACATAGGTTTATGTCCACATGTTGAAGAAGAGGCTAAGATGGAAGTATTACCTTAGTTTCTATAAAAAGGTTCTCTTCCTTACAAAACATCATTTGTTGGTGGACATTTTTTAGGTCTAGATAGGTCTAATCATTTCAATCTTATAGTCTAGGCCTAGAGGTTACACCTTGGAAAAATAATAAGATTTATTGGTAAAGAGAGGATAATGGTTATATGGTTTCAATTTAATCAATATTATACTAATTATGCTCAGTGAAAACATGGTGCTTTTAAGCAAAATGAATCTTAAACTTAAAGACTTGTAGTACATTGATAACAAAGTGACAAGAGCATAGACTCAAGAGAAGAGTTGATTATTTAAAGTTTTAAATAATAATAATTACTTATATTGGACCTAAAAATATTTAATTATAATATCCAAACCTATCTCATTACCTATATTATCAGCTTAACTCCTTGGATATGCACGCTTAGCATTTCACTTGGACTGCAGACTAGCTAGGCTAGTGAAAGGGAAATCTTAGGCTAGTTATAAGATGGAATGATTAATATCATATGGTTAACCTCACCCTTACATGTGATACTCAAACAAACATAAACATATATAGTAACCTTGTGAGTTTTGAGTGGTTACCTATAGTTGAAGATAGTAAGTAGACTAGCTCAAGCTTATGGGGATTATAGGTTTAGTTGATGAATAGAGGTGTAAGATAGATGGACAATGTTGAAACAACTATAATAGTTATAATTAAACACTCATATTTATTTTAAATATTTAGGAACCTCAACCTAAAGTGTTGATCCTCAAACATAGCCAGTTTAAAACCTTGCATACAATCCTACACAATATATAGACCTAAAAAACTAGTCTTATGAAATTTGATTTTTGAGACTTCTAAGAGCATAATAAAGTTTTGAAAATTAATAAAATGTTTCTTAATATCATAATAAATCCTTACATAATCTCACTTTGGTCATGTAGATAGGGTATATCCCCTCTATTTTATCTTAGATACAAGGCACTCCATGAGTAAAATAACCTATAATTTTTGCATGTGAAGAGTGAAATGGACGAAGGGGAGAGTTTTGAATGATGTTGGAAGATTTTTAATGTTGTAATAAATTTTAAAAGATATATTAAAGGCTATAAAATAATTATAAACCCTCAAAATGGTCAAACACACATTGTTAGGCCTATTAGGCCTAGAACTAGACCTAAACACTTAGGGTGCTTACTCAATTAAAAAGACCATGTGATTCTTACAATCCTTTTAAGAAGCTTTAATGGAAAGTGGATAGTCCATATGAACCACTAGTTTTTAGGAAATGACACATAAGTGGTTAGTTTGGCGTAAAACTATCTTAGACCTACTCAAAACACAGTCAAGAGCTCAAGAAGTCATTTTCTTATGGTCACATCTATATGGATAGTGTGAATGATGATTTAAGGAGTTAGGGATAGTTTAGGGGGGTCCATTTATTTTTTTAAATGGTATTTTTTGGAGGTTTATCATATGGATTCTATGAATCATTGTTAATAAAAAACCTTATAAAACCCTCTTAAAACCCTATAAAAAACATGATGGAGAAAAGATCATTGGAGATGAATAAAAAAGTGGTCAGTTGACTTGGAAAACATTTTATCCATACTTATAACTCTCTCAAGATCCTCATCAATCAATTTTATCATACCATCTCTTGTATGGACATGCCTAATTCTTTGTCATTTTTAGGATTTGAAGTGTGTTGTAGGTACAAAGGAGAGTGGATAAATGAGAACCATCTTGGGAGGTATATATGACTTGTTATAATTAACTATACTCATCTCTCACCCTAGTGAATCATGAAAATTCCTCTTATAATCCATTCATTATAGGCATTTTGAATAAGCATAATGAGAAGACAATGTGATTACCTAGTTTGATAGTCAAAGAGCTGACTTTGAATATGTTAAGATATATTTAATAGAATAGAAGACAAACTTGTTTTTTAAAAATTTCCTAATTTCCTTCAATTAATTTATCTTAGAAACTATAAGTCACTTAGGTGACAAGTGTGAAGTCCTAGTCCTAGAAATCTAATGAGTGGCGACAAACAGTGAATGATAAGTGACAAGGGGAAGTCATCAATTGAAGGGCATAGATGAATGTTACAAATTTTGTTTCCAACCTCCCATTCTAGGAAATATGTGTCAAATTTTTCCTAATTTAGTTTCAATTAGTCACTTAACTCTTCATCATGAGGTAAATATCAAAGAATAACATGAAAAGTCTCTATGCCAACCTGAGGATATGTCATATTTATGATGGACATTTATCCAAGAGGACATTCATAAACTATTTCCCATTTCATTATCTTGAATTTTAACTATTTTATAAATTTTTACACTTGTACATGTGACCCTTACACTTCTCTTCTTCTCTCTTCTCTCCCATGTTCTATAAATACAATATTTTTTGCCTTTGTAATGGATCCACAATTGGTATGATGAATCCATGATGGTTTTTACACCTCATTTTCCTTTGAATAAAGTTTAATCAAGCTGATAATTCTCTAAATTTTTTTTCCTAAGTGTGTAAAGTGGTTTATGTGGTTAACAAGTGATGAATATGTTATCCTTGCTTCTATTCTTCTCTTGTATGTTTTGTGTGAGTGATATCTGTTCTAATAGGTCTTATAAAGTGTATGTGTTTGTGAAGTTTATCTTGAAGTGTGAGATGGAATAATAGTGTCTAGTATCAGACATTATTTTCACCCACCTCTATATGTATATATAAATTTACCTCTATGAGAAACACTTATGCTAGAAGGACATAGAGTTGAGGTCAGTTTTAGTAGTATCATTTCTTAGTGCAGATGCAAGTGTGTTGTGTGGACTTATCTTTGGTGTATCACCTAATTATTATGGGTATATTTTATTTTCCTTCTTACCTTTTCACCCCCAATACTTATTATACTTTTTTAATGTGTGATCTTAAATATAGATCAAAGGAGATATCCCTATTAAACCTAGAGATCTATTTCTTGTAATATATTATCTATGAGGAGAGATGGTTCCAAGTTATCCTAAAATTGAGAAGGTCTACTTGAATTCTCTAGGGTGAAATTTTAGGCTATAATAATTACATGGATAAATATTCCATGATCCCCATATTTCCCTTATTTACATTCATATAAGGAACATGTAAGTAAATTTTGATATTACACACTTACTTTTGGGAAATTATAAGAGTCTTTAGACACCATGGTATTTATGTTATCCCTTATAGTGTCCAAGTGTAATCTCTCTTTTTTTAGTTATTTATTTCATCCATGTTTGGTTTTTATAATCCATATGGAGGAGGAATGGAAAAATACAAACTAATTACTAAAAAAATAAAATAAAAAAGGAAAAAATATCAAATATCACTAAAATATGTGATCTTTGTTTGGAACATATCCTATCTTAGTTGAAGCTCAAACTCCAAATTTTTCTTCACAATAGAGTCAAGATCCATTAGGGTGTCATATACTAGTAGAATTGGGTAGGAGGTCTTATATCATTACATCATTATATCTTCCTACATTTTTGGTGCAACCTATATTCTCACAAAATTACCTAATATTCATAATAGGTCAATGAATCTATAAGGGGTCATGAGGAGTAGGGAACATGTTAAGAGAAGGTAGTATAATTTTATTTTGCTTTTATGCATATATTCCTAATGGGATGATATGTGTACTTATCTTAATATCCTAAGCTCTGTGTTCACTATTTAGAGTGTCTTAGGTCTTTGATGTTGATAGTTTTTAGACTTTTCAACTTGTTTAGAGTGTCTCATTTCTACTAATTATTTTCCCATATCCCATGTGGTGCCTTGCATTCCTTATTTACATTACATCTTTCCCATTATCCCCTTATTGGATATATTTATTTTAACTAGTCACATCCTTAATCACATATTCTTACTTACACATCTTGGATTTCACTTTGTGACTTGCATTGTAATACCTCAAATAGGACCAATAATTCCTCACAAACATGCCATCACCTTTAATTTACACAACATCTTATTGTCATTCTCATCATAAAAGTCATGAAGAGGTAAAAAAGATGAGTATTATTATTTATCAAATGTTATGAAAATGATTAGGGATTTGCCATACTTAGGTAGAGCATAAGTTACAATGGCCAAAATGGCTAGTTCTTATGAAACTTGAGAGAGAGAGAGAGAGAGAGAGAGAGAGAGAGAGAGAGAGAGAGAGAGAGAGAGAGAGAGAGAGAGAGAGAGAGAGAGAGAGAGAGAGAGAGAGAGAGAGAGAGAGAGAGAGAGAGAGAGAGAGAGAGAGAGAGAGAGAGAGAGAGAGAGAGAGAGAGAGGAGAGAGAGAGAGAGAGAGAGAGAGAGAGAGAGAGAGAGAGGGTCACAAGGGCACTTTTTAATCATCATAAAATCATTTAATTATGAATTATAAGATTATATGGGACTAACCATGCAAGGTTTAGAATCCCAAGTGTCCATCCAAGTCATCAAACTCTTGAAAAGTGGCATGAAATTATCTTAATTGGCTCAGAAAAATTGCCTTCATGATTTTAGCTTCTTAAATGCCTCATAAATGACTATGAATAATTAAAATGATTTAAATGAATGGTAAGTATTTCATATATTCATATTCATTCATTTTTTATAATCTTGGTCATTTGGAATCATCTGGGAATGAGTCATCATCATCTATAGTAAAAAATCTCCTCCATGCACCCTACACACTTGTTCTCAAATTTGGAATTAATTTTCTCATGAAAATATGTGGTAAGTAGTGTATGAAACTTTTAAAAGACATTCCATGTCCTTAAAATCATTAGGCACACCTTAAAATTACCCCACTTGAAGTTTTCCACCCATCTCACTAGCTTGTCCAATATGTCAATTTTAACTAGCTGAGATGAAGATATTTGTTTGGAAACTTACAATTTTTTTTCCTGGAATTAAATTACCATAAATATTTATTAAAATTCATAAGCTTCCCTCCAAACTTGATTTCATCTTCAGAATCCTCTTGTATCCTACACAATGCACAAAACTATCAAGAAAAGCCTATTTTGTAACCTGTCTATACAAGTCTGTACATATAAAAAGTATGGAAGGGAGAATAAGTGGGTGATATGCAATTTAAAATAAATTTCATGAGATAAATATTACATTATGATGCATCTCTAGCTTCATTTCTCCAATTAGGTCTTGATTGAGGCTTTGCAAAGGTTTTAGGCCTATTTTTACTCTTAAGATTTATTCATAAATATCTAACATCAAACTTAAAAAAAAAAGTCCAAAATGATCATGTTAAATTACCATTATAATAACTTTAAACTCCTTGGTCATCCATGTAAGGCCTCATGAAGGATATGAGAATCTAAAAACTAGGCTATTGAGCTTGTTTTTACAATTCCTGCATGCCTAAGTTTTGATCTCAAAAATGGATTATTTGAAACATATTTGGCATATAAAATATTTTTTACCTCTTTTATAACCATAAAAAGATGATATAATATGTTTAAATACATATATAAGGCTAAAACTAAATTTGACCTTGCATTTGAAAACTAGACCCAACCATATCAAATAGGCCTAAGTGTCCTTGAAGCTCAAAATGGCTTTCCTAATGTTTGATTTTCATCCCAAGAGATTGAAAATATCTAATACCATAACATATCCATGATCCAATAAGTTTATAGGCATATCTCATGTTATAAATGGAATTGGTTCTCCTTTTGCCTTCTAGGCCTTAATTTTGCCTACTAGGCCTGCTTGCAAACCTGATGGTTTGGGGAATCCTATATGATTTCATAATCATATGCATGATTTATATTGATTTCATATATTTATTTAAAATTAAAATAACTCCTCTTAATGTCTCCCTAACTTTTGGTCTCATCTTTTGTCATTTCCTCTCAAATCTATCAATTTTGACCCTAGGGAAGTGCCCTCTATCTAAGACAAAATAGAGGGTAATTCCCCTATTATCTCAGACCAACTAACCATTTTATTATCTTATAAAAGTTAAAAGGATCCAATTAAAAAAAAATTATCCTTTGTTCTATCCATTTGACCATTAAACTTCTTCCAAAATCAAAATAGACTATGTCAAGGAGATTATGTGTAGGGTCTGAGAAATTGATTGCATATTACCACATTTGACCCATTTTCTCTTTTATAAATCTATCTCAATTTTATAATTATTTTCTCTAATTTTGGTTAATTTTATCTCAATTTATTTTTTCATTCCAAATCTCCATGCTCCTTTCTATACACATTGCTTAGTCAAAATTGGGTTTCAACTCTTAACTAAGTTTTACTTGTTTGAAGTTCCTATAGGTAGAGACTATAGGTGTTAGGCCTTGTAATCATGACTAGAACATTTTAAAAAATTTCCATAGTGTTTTATAAATTATTTGACTCACCATTCAGCTTGATCTCAACCCAAACCATCCTTATGACACATTATCTTAGTCGTCTGTTTACCTCCAATCACTTACAATTAACTATTTAGGCTCATTGTAGGTGTTCAAAAGTTTGGGAGATAATTATTCTTGATTAATAAAACAATTAAAACCTAATGGGAGGATATAAATAAAATTTTAAAGACATAAAAAATAACCTTAACACTCATATATGCAAAGAAGAAACCTTAGTTATAGATGAATATGCTCAAGCTATCTGTACAGGCTGTAGGTGTGTCTTAGGACAAAAAACTTTGCATATCCATTTTTTTGGTGGCATTATAATCATACAAAACCTCTCACCCCCTCCAAACTCTCAAATTCATCTTCAAATGTTATATTATCTTAAATTTTTCTATTATCAATTTAGAGTGCAGCCTACTTGAAGATGTGCAAATACACCTCTCTAACTGATACAATTAGATCTTCTTAGAGTGTAGGTGCCTCTATATTGAGAAGGAACTTTCATATAGGGATGGTTCCATTAATATTTTTCAATTAAATATGATCTACTATGATTTTTGGGATGAAAAGGGGAAGGTGAAACTGAAAGGAAATCCTATCTAATTGGGTGATGCACCTGAATTGATTATATTCTATAGAAACTATTGAAACTGATACACACATGTGAGTCAATAAAATTTATATATTTCCCTTATGCATAAGTATTTTAGATTAAGGATTAATATAAATTTGGATTACAAAATTCCTTTTTTACCTCTTCAAATGATGTGCAAAAGGTGAGATATAAATCAATAGGTGAGGAAAGGACCTACTAAAAGGAGATATAATCTCACTTATATGGTGATATATAATCAATTACACTCTATTATCTATCAAAACTCATGTTCAAATAAAAATCTCCTTTATTGATGTATGTTCCAAATTATAATTTATGTTTCAGCTCCAAGAATAATACAATAATGGATTAAAAATCCAATATATGTCTTAAAATATAAGAATAGCCTAAGTAGAGTTAATTTACATAAAAAATAGTCTTATTTAATTAAATAAAGACTAAAACCTTTTAAAATTATTTAATCAACTCATTTTTATAATATTTATAAAACTCCTTTTTATAACATTTAGAAAGCTCCTAAAAATAGCTTTCCTTCAAAAATCATGTATGCACTCTCAAACTTTGGCATGGAAAATAGCTATTGGGCCCCATATTGATATCAAATAAAGTATATTTTGAGTTCAAAAATAAATACAATAGTCTTCAAAAATCTTTTAATTTTCTTGCTTTGCAAGAAATCCATTTTGGCACTGAAACAAGAATGGTGGGCCCCATTGACTTGGTCAACTCTCCTTGCATGTTATCATGGCCATTATTTGGTGTTTATCTCCACTTTAACTAATATTGAAGTATTTTAATATCATTTTTTAAATTATAACAAAGGAATATACCATGACATTGGTCAGATAGTCAACTAAAGCTTTGATTGAAAGTTTAAGGCTAGTTAACTCCACTCAGATCCTCCTTGCATAAAATAACATTTAAAATATTAAAATATATGAATATCCATAATAATATCATATATGGCATGTGGTAACTCCAAAATTAATTCATTTGATAGATTTTCAATGCCATTATTTACTTGCTTGATTGATCAATTAGGTCTATTAGGCCAATTAGGCCTAATATCCTATCTTCTTGCATTTTTAATCCATTAATCCTTCAACAAGATGTCATGAAACCTGAAAAAAATAATTAAATCAACCTATAAAAACTTTTCTCATCACAATATATGTGATTTTGATGAGAAAACACTCATCTTTTAGTCAACAGTGTTGACTAGGCCTATTTTGCTCCATTTTCCTACAGACTGACCATTTTGATCAAGTTGGTTGGGATAATTATAGGATGATTTATGACAAAATTAATATTTCAAGATGAATAAAAAGTCTTAGTCTTTTAAATCCATTGAACTATCCTGTATTTTATTTTACATGCTTTTTCCCTCAGAAAACATGATTTTCATCCGTATAGATCCATGCATAAAATTGACATTTATGGAATACTATTTGAGTTTAATTTGCATTTAAAAATTATTTATGTTTATCCATTATGATTTTATGGCAATAAAAATCAACTTCTTAAAATCCTAAAATTTAAAGGTTTTAGGTGTGATATGAAGCTGGATCTTAAAAATGATGATTCATGAATTAAATACATCCAAATCCCAAAATATTTCCATTTATGTATATAAAAATTACCCCATAACATCCCTAAAAATATTGGGTTCCCATGCAAAATATATATATAAAGTTACCACTTGGAGAAATCTGCCTATGGGGTTTTAACTGCATTCTAGGTTGCCTACACTCTTAATGATTTTTCATAAATAAAACACCATAAAATAGTATAAATTCTTATTTAATTATAATTAAATATTGGTAATCAAAACATAATAATATCATTCAACTAAACTCCACATGTGGTGCAATATATGAACGTCTGAATAGGAGGCTAGGAAGGGTGTTTAGAACTATAAAAAGTAAAAATTTCACCAAAATGAAAATAAATATTCATCTATTTACTAATTCCTAAAAAATAATCATTTGGTATTTACCATGCTATCAAAACACTCTTAACTCACATTTTTATTGACAACAAAAAACCCCATTTTGGCCTATATGGCTATTTGCTTGCATAAGCTTGTATGAGCATGGTTTGCTTAAAATTTAGGGTCTTTACACTATTTAAAGGTATTATTATGATTTAAAAAAACATCATAAAATTATTTTAAAACTTTTAACTAAACTTAGAAACCTCTGTGACACTCTAAAATGATGCCTACTCTAATGGTGATCTCCAACAAATATGTTAAGGACTGTTACAAAATAGAAAATATCTCCACTCATCCAATGGAATTGAAACTTTTTCAAAAGGTTATAAAATTATTTGTGACCCTATGTACAAAATTTGAGGTCTTGAAAGCATTGTAGCTTCCATAAACCTTAATTTTCTCATAAAATTGATCCCTGTGCATGGATTATCTACATATTTGAACTTGAAAATGCTCCTTTTTAAATTAAAATAACCCATTTACAATATTTTTTTTTATGTTTTTACCAAAATTAGTGATTTTATGCCATATTTCCCAACTTTAAAGGGCTATTGAATAGTTTCTTGAAAGTTTTGAATGATAGGAGTAGTAATTTTGCCTTGATAGGTCAAATTACTAACAATTACTCCAAAGAACCTTTTCCACATCCCTACTACTATAGGTGATTATTTTGGATTAGACACACCTGTAGGTGTGTCTAGGGTCTAAAATGTTGTGTATTATTCCCTCAAATGATCCTTATATCATAAGTTTTCTCCTCTACCATATAGAACCTTCCAATCATGGTGGCAAGGTTTCAAAATATCACTTTGGGTGAAAATTCCATTTAGAGTTTCAAATATTTTAGACTTCACTATAAAAATTTAGTGAAGAGTAGTGCATGTTCAAGCTTCACTTTCAAAATAACCAAAGGATTAAACCAGCCTCTCCTTTTTGCCAGTTGATCCCCCTATGTGAGAGCTACAAGGTTAGTATACTATAAGTGATCAAAGGTCAATATGACATTGTTATAAAATAATACCAAAAGAGCTAGGAGATTTGTTTTGGAAAGTTTGGGGATTTTATCCTAGAATTCAATCTCTTCATACTAGATCAAGGTTTCACCCTCATTTTTTCAACCTAACCTTTCAAGAAGGTCTGATATGCTTTCCACAACATAGAAAGATTTCAAAAGGTAATCCATTTTGTGTTATAATACCTCAATATGGCTCTTAAACCCCCTATTTAATCACCTATAGGTGGTCATTTCATAGTGCAGGTAATAAGGATGAAATGGTATGAGTAGTAGGCATGGTGGTAGACTTTTCACTAGTCTTTGGACCTTGTAAAACCTTAACAACACAAATCCCTGATCATGAATACTTAAAACAACGTTAAAAAATTTATCCTAGTGTTTTTTGGCTCTCTTATAGGTGCTAATGGAGTCATATACAGGTAGTGGGTCTAATTAGTTAAATATGCATGGGGAATAGCTTCATGAGCAAACTTGATCCACTTATCAATGCTTCTAATGGATGTTTATCACTATCAAAGTATTGAAATAAGTTTCAAAAAATCTATACAAATGTAATATCCCTCCAAGATATGCCTGTAGATGTACTCCCATGGATGCCACACTGTAAATGTTTGCATATCACTACTAACTCATGGGAATTACCTTAAATAATTAATTTTTAAATGTGAAGAGAATCCATATACCATTTAAAACATGTGAAATGTCCTATCGTAACCCTTTGAAATGATGAATAAGCATGAAGTTCTTGAAAATATTGAAAAACTACCTGTAACTTAGAAAGGTGTATCTTATTGTAACCTAAGCTATTTTTCCTATCAAAATGTCATAAAAATTAAAAATAATCATGGAAATAATTTGAAAAGGTATAAAAAATCCTATGTAGTCAACCTCACCAACTGGCTCATATGGACTTGCCCAAAATGGAGCAAACCCCATAGGGTACATGAAACAACAGGCATAAAAGTATAGTCAACTTCATGAGGATGGTTAATGAAGCACAAGACACCCTTTTTCAAAGTATTTATATTTAAATTAATGTCTCTAAGTTTATTTCAACCTCCTATAAGCATTTGAATTGAAACATCTTTATTTGTATGTACTAAGTAAGAAATTAAAGGTCACTTTTACTTGCCAAGAAGGGTGAAAAAGGAACAAAATGGTTTTGGGACAAAAATGGCACTTCTAGAGCATGTAAATAATTGAGATGGATCTAAGTAATATGAAGAGTCATATTATAACCTTCTCTCATGTGTCACACTTCTCCATGAGCTGTAAAAGTGCCAAACTCACAATTTTTCCTCAAGAAAACTAGTCATAGGGGTAGTATGCCTACTATACTAACTAGACCAATAACCTTATCAGTCCATTCAGTTTAGGGAGTTAATTTAAGTTTGAGAAAAATAATAAGTCTTTTAACATTTACCACAAGATTTGATCAATATAAGATTAATGACTACCTTAGCCACATAAAGCAAAATACACACACAAAATAAAAGCAATACACATGTGCTTCTTGAGAACTTAAGGAACACACACACTAAACTAAACAAAATAACTCAAACACTAACTAACTTGAGATGATAACTTATTCTTAGATCAAATGGGAAATTCATAACCCTTCTTGCCTCATTAAATGAAGAAATGAATGAGGCATATAACCTTTTGTACTTTAGCATTGATGCCTTCAACTTTTTCATGATGTTTTCCAAATTCATTGACATGATGTTCATTGTAAACCAATTAGCTTAAAACATGTTGGCTATATAAATAAACTCCTCTTGCATCCAAAAAACCTTAACCTTCTCATTTGGATCTTCCATTACAAACTCATTCTTGATTTCCATAGGGCTCTCAATAAGATTAGGTTTCTTCTCAACTGCAAGCTCTTCTATCTCATCAAGGAGATTTTTATACTCTATAAAATATTAATCATTATCCTCCATGGAATATTCTTTCTTCACCTTGTCATGTACTTGACCCTTAATTTTGAAAGCTCTTCAAGCTCTTGAAATAAATTAATTTGTAGACACCAATCATCCTTGTCCTCTTTATCATCCAAATCCACTACCTCTTAAATCTTCTCTCCTTAATTTATGATGCCTCCAATCTGATGTTCTTCAAGCTCTAATTCATCTGATGGTGATTTAATATCAGGCTAAGGTATTGGATCATCTTCAAGAGCAACAAATTCCACCTTGGTCTTAAGATATTCTTCTAAGGATACAACCTCTTTGGGAAAGACTTGAAATTGTTCTCATCCATGATATCACTTGCATCCTCATACTTTATATGATTATCTACAACTTTTTGATTAGATTTAGATTCTTATTCAATGGCTACAAGATCCTCTGTCTCCTTCTCCTTCATGGTGATGCCAAGACTAGGCATATTGAAATCATGTGACCTAGCCCAATGAGGCTACCAAGGAGGTAGGATTTCTTCAAGCAATAGTTATGAAATTTCCTAAATCAACTACTCTTTTCTAGGTTCCCATACCATAGCTCCATCAAGACAAAGGGTGATGGGATGAGTAAAGTATGAACTAGTTGGTGGAGGTGGAACATAGGGCTCAAAATATAGTTGAGAATGAAAATTAAGAGGTTATTTTGAGTGTTCTTGGTGTAGGGGAGGTAGACCTTTGGCTAAAATAACTTAATTTTCTTCCCTCCACTTGACAATCACTTCATTCACATCTGATTTATCTTGAGGACTCTCTTGAGGAAAGGTAGATGGGTTGTGTTTAGGCTTAGGATCTAAATATTCAATATACTTGGATATATTCTCTTGGAAAGGTTTCTCTTGAATTTCATAGGGATAATCATAAGGATGAGGATTAAAAGAGGGTTGACATGGAAAACAAAAGGTCCCTTGAGGAAGGGTGGGAGGATCTTTCATAGGATCAAGTTTTTCTTCAAATTCACACTCTTTATCTAAGCTTTTCTCCTCCTTATTTCCCCATGATTCCACTATCTTAATCTATCTTAGTATGTTGGGATTAGGAGTATTTTATTGATGTGGTGATGTAATTTGAAGACTGGGTGAAGTGTTTAAGGAACTTAGAATCTCATTAGGTTTGGAATCTCCACCTTGTCTCCAACTTGGAATCTCATATCTATGGGCCAGTCCTTAAGATGGGGATGCAATGTGAGAGGGAGATGAGGAATTTAAATCCACTTCCTTTATTGATAACATGGACTAATTCATATTGATATTACCCAACTCAATTTTCCTATTAAGATTAGCTTCAAACATAAGGTTTCTCCTTCCAACTATCTCCTCCAACTAATCAGGAAAATGATGACTTTGGTATGTTTGATTGGGCTCATGATTAGGGATAAAATATGGCTAATAGGAAACTTGGGGACATGGATATGAAGTTTTCTATGTTTAGTGAGGTTTCATTTCATTAAATTTTAGCCTATCCTCTAAGGAAGAAACTAGGCCACTCACATCAAGAATCTCACTTATGAGCCTTTGCCAATTGGATCTCTCAATAGGTACCCAATATATTTTGACCAATTCTAATGCATCTCTCACCTTATGGATAAGATTACTAGGAACATCTTGACCATATCCCATTTGTGTGTAAAGATATAACATATACCTTTCATAGCCCAAAAGTGTTTGATTGAAGGTGGAAATGGATTGACTTGAGAAGAGGCTACATTAATTAAGAGGAACAAGACATTGAAAAGGTTGGAAATAACACTTATACAGCTCATGATAAGGTTTAAAATGATCATATTAGTGTTGAAAATAACCATATTGGGGATAGTACACTTCATGATAGGGTTGATTAAGAACTTGCTCTTGTTGATAAGGAATGGCACAAGCTTGAAATATCTCACCAACTTATTCAAGACAAATATATACACTAAAATTAGACATGAAACCTCATTAAAAGTGATAACACAAAGAAAAATTTTACCAAAAATATTTAAAAGGAAACATAGGCTACTTGACTAGCTGATGTATCTTCAGAGTCACCATTGATGATTGGATAGATGCTTCCAAAGGTTGATTGTTGAGAGATAACAATAAAAATATCTCAAATTATTGGACCAAGAGTCCCATAAGTTGTGTTAAAATATATTATCATTTTTATTTTCACCGTTTGAGGAGATGTCTAATTTCTCATCCAAGTGGCAAAATAGAAACACATCTAGGCTTATGGGTAGCCTAAGGATGAGGTGAATCTTGAGATAGGGTTATCTCCCTTGATGTAACACTTTGGATTGAAACTACACAAAAAATTTTAGGGTGAAAAGGGAGAGATAAAACTAAAATCAACCCATACTAATGGAGGTGATACATCAAATTAGATGATGACTTTCAACTACCAGCATGTTACACATGAAATCAAGGTTTAAATTGAACATAAACTTTTCCAATCTACATATTCTCACATAAATGTTACATTATGAAGTTATGGATGAATGTGAAAATATATGATGACTAAAAAAAATCTTTGAATGACACTAATGAAAATACTAACTCACTCAATACTTGACATTTCTTAGAACACTTCACACACCCTGTAAGAAGAAGATTTCCAACTACAAATAAGATGCAAGAATGAGATAACATGCTAAGGAATCCATAGTCTTCACTAAAGAAGATCCAAAATTATAGTAAAACATACTAATAATATTAATTAATATGTAAAAATAATTAGTTTTATTGATCAAATGGTGTGAAAATGAGCATGGCTTCACCATACTCAGGTGGATCATAAGTTACAATGGCCAAAATGGCTAGTTCTTATAGAACTTAAGAGATAAAGAATAAGAGAGAATTCTAAGGGTCAAAAAGACACTTTTAAAGATTATAAAATAAACTAATTATACATGATAATAGGATATGGGATGAACCATGCAATTTTAGGAAGCCCAAGTGTCCATCCAAGTCATCAAACTT
The DNA here is from genome assembly GCA_037957365.1 of Torreya grandis. Lineage (NCBI taxonomy): Eukaryota > Viridiplantae > Streptophyta > Pinopsida > Cupressales > Taxaceae > Torreya > Torreya grandis. The sequence continues at coordinate 1,616,963 of JARHVA010003627.1, read as the reverse complement.
TTGTAAAGTGACATGAAATTCCCTTAACTAGCTTGGAAAAATTTCTTTCATGATTTGAGCTTATTAAATGCCTCATAACTGAATAATAATAGTTTTAATAATTTAAATTAAGGTTAATTATTTTACACATGCCTATCCATGTAATTTTTGTAGGCTTGGTCATCTATAATCATGTAGGAATGAGCCATCATCATTTACAGTCCAAAAATCTCCTCCTTCATGCACCTTGCACACTTGTACTCATATTTGGCTTCATTTTATCATTAAAATACATGTTATGGAAGGGATGGCACCTATAAATACCATCTATGGCCTTAAAATCATTAGGAACACATTAAAATCACCCCACTTGAATTTTTCCACCCATCTCACTAGCTTGTCCAATATACCAGTTTTGACTTGATGAGATGAAGCTATGTTTTTGACACTTAGGTGTTTTTTACTAGAACTAAATTACCATAAGTAATTATTAAAATTATTAATATTCCCTCCAAAATTTATTTCATCTTTAGAATTCTCTTGTAACCTGGACAATGCACAAAACTAACAAGAAAATCCTATTTTATACCTTGTCCATACAAGTCTATATAGATAAAAAGTATGAGAGGGAGAATTAGTGAGTCTTGTGTAAGGTAAAATAAATTTCATGAGAAAAATATTCAATTATAATGCATCTGCATCTTCATTTCTCCAATCGGGTCTTGACTAAAGGTTTGGAAGGGTTTTAGGCCTATTTTGACTCTTAAGATTTGTTCATAAATCTATAACATACAACTTGAAAAAAAAATCCATAAGGATGATTTTAAAGGAACCTAATAACACATTTAAACTCCTTGGTAATCCATGTAAGGCCTCATGAAAGATATGAGCATATAAAACTAGGATATCGGGCTTGTTTTTGTAGTTCCTGCATGTTTGAATTAGTTTTGAGATAAAAATGGATTATTTAAAACACATCTACCCTCCAAAAGATATATTACCTCTATATTAACCCTAAAAACATGATCCAATAAAATTAAATGTTTTTAATATTTTCATTGATGTCAAAAGGTGTTTTTCATATTCATATCTTAGCTAAAGTGTGTTAATATTAATTAAATATTAATAAATATATTTTTGGTTTCATAAAGACAAAAGAGGGCCCATGAGGAATTCAAAGAGTCAACAATTAAAGACAAAAGAGGGGAAGGACACATTTTCCCATGAAGGGTCACCTTGAGGAATTCAAAGAGTCACCAAATAAAGATAAAAAAGAGAAAGGATGCATTTTCCCATGAAGAGTCACCTTGAGGAATTCGAAGTGTCATGAAAGACAAGTTTAGCACCATTTTCCATGAATATTGAAGGGTCATAAATGGTGAATGCCAAAGGTCATTTGGAAAGATATAAAAGGAGGCTTGGGAAGCCATTTGTTATGTGTATGGAAGCAAATGATTTTATCTAGTTGAGAAGAGTAGAGAAGAGAAAAGAAAAGAGAGACAATGGTGTTTTATACACAAAAGGGGTTGGTAATCCTATGGCTCGGTGCTCATGAATCATTGCTTGTTAGTTCTCAACAAAGGGGTTCATGCTCCTAAAATTTGGTGCTCATGAAAATTGTAAACCTGAGTTGGTTCTCATTTATATACTTGAGATTGTTTTTTATGGTTTTTCCCACTTTGTGTTTCCCTATAAAATTTGGTGTCTCTCTCTCTTATGTGGTGCATGTTATTGATTTTATTTTTATTTCATATCTTGAATGTGTGACTAAATTTTTAAAGTGAAGGAATTTTATTAAGTAAAATATATATGATATACTATGAATCATTATATCCCATGCTTACAATTGGTATCAAAATAGGTTCCTTTGGAAAGAGTTTAACAGCTTGAAGGTAGATCAGGGAAAGCATGATGGCCAAGAATATAAAGAAGTAGAATCAGGAGTTGAAATCTATGGTTGAGGCTCTTAAGGAAAAAGTGTGTATCTTGGATTCTAATTTTGCTATAGAAGAAAAATCAGATAAGATGTTTATTCAAGATCTTAAGAATCAACTAGAGGTTGCATATTCATGTTTGAAATCAAGAGAAGAAGAGTGTAATTAGTTGAAGGTTGAGTTAGGTTATTTGAAGGATAAGCATGAGAGGATGATAATAAATGTTGAGAAATATCATGAAATATTAGTCCAAGGTGAGAAGGATGAAAATTTTAAAGGCAAATTTAAGAAGCCAATCACGTAACCCAATGCCTTCAAGTTTTCCAATTCTTTTCATGGTAGTTTTTTTTTCATCATGTTGGTCATAGGGTAAGAGAATTTTTGAGGATAAATAATCACTAAAATAATGATTTAAATAATCTTCAAGAAAAAATTATGATAAATGTTATTTGATTTTGTTGTCGTAAGGTTGGCCATATTACTAAATTATGTCCAAATGCTAAAGGATACAAAGGCTCTAGAACATATGAGAAGGGATAAACTTATATTTGGATACCTAAGATAGTAAAGGTTGATCATGTTGAGTATAAGAGTGAGTATAGATTACTTGATATATTAGAGAAATAATTAGATAGGAAGGATTGTGTGGAACTCTTGTTATCAGGAAAGATAGTGAATACTAGTCCTAAATAGCTTGTAAATCAAAGAAAATCTCTTTTTACATTTGAGCATGAACCTTGTCAAGATAAAATAGTTTCAAGATTTGATAAGATGAAAAACATCATGGGTGTTGAGATTAGTGAGTCAAATAATTTAGACATGCCTAAATAGATTCTAAGATAAATAAATTAGTCTTATAGATGGAAGAAGATCAAGGAAGTAACATAGTAGATGTGGGAATCTCTTGAGTTCATTTTTTTCTAGAACCCTTTGTGTGGGGTCTATCTTGTAGGCTTCAAGGAGACACTTTATAGAAAAAAATTGAAGCATGGTGGATGTTTTTGGGTCTTGGTTGTGTTACATGACAAGAGACTCATAAAGGTGAGTTAAGAAATTAATTTGTATATCAATTAAGGGGGAGCTAAGTGCTAGCTCTAGGATAGACTCTTTGCCATTGATGCCAAAGGGGGAGAAATATAGGAACAATTATAGGAATAGGTTTAGAAAATAATATTCTATAGTAAGGCAGACTTACTATATGTTTTTAGTTGGTGTAGTTTGTAGTTTGTGTAGGTCTCAATTTCAAGTTGGCATGTGCAGTACATGTTTTTAGAATGTTGTAGTTTTTATTTTAGGTTTCCATAAATAATAAAGGAGGAGATTGTTGGAAATATTTTCATTTATGTCAAAAATATATCAATATATAAATTAATGTCTAAAGGTGTTTTTAATTTTCATATCTTATCTAAAGTGTGTTAATGTTAATTAAATATTAATGAATATATTTTGTTATTGCATAAAGACAAAAGAGGGCCCATGAAAAAGTCAAAGAGTCACCAAGTAAAGACAAAAGATGAGAAGGATGAATTTTCACATGAGGGGTCACCTTGAGGAATTTGAAGAGTCACTAGATAAAGAAAAAAGAGGGTAAGGATTAATTTTCCCATGAAGGGTCACCTTGAGGAATTCTAAGGGCAATGCAAGACAAGTTTGGTACCATTTTCTATGAGGATTGAAGGGTCATAAAGGGTGAATGCCAAAGGTCATTTGGAAAGATATAAAAGGAGGCTTGGGAAGCCATTTTTTATGTGTATGGAAGTGAATGATTTTATCTAGATAAGAAGAGCAAGGAAAAGAGAAGAGAGATAGTGGTGTTTTATACACAAAATGGGTGGGTGCTTCTATGGTTTGGTACTCATGAATCATTACTATGTTAGTGCTTAGCAAAGGGGTTGATTCTATTTTAAGTTGGTGATTTAAAACATTGTAAAGTTGATTTGTTTCTCAATTGTATATTTGATATTATTCTCTATATTTTTCCCACTTTAGGTTTCCACGTAAAATATCTCTCTCTCTCTCTCTCTCTCTCTCTCTCTCTCTCATGTGGTGCATGTTATTGCTTTTAGTTTTATTGTATAGCTTGAATGTGTGACTAAGTTTTTAAAGTAAAATAATTTGAATAAGTAAAATATATATGATATAATGTTAATAATTATATCCCATACTTAAAAATGAAATGAATATCTAAGGCTAGAATTGAATTTGACCTTGTATTTGAAAACTAGACCCAACCATGTCAAATAGTCCTAAGTGTCCTTGCAGCTCAAAATGGATTTATTGATATTTTATTTATATCCCAATATATTTAAAATATATAATACCATCCCATAGACATGATAAAATAGGTTTTAAGGCATAGATCATGCTATAAATGGAATTTGTTCTCCTTTTGGCTTCTAGGCCTTAATTCTACCTACTACACCTACTTACAAACCTAATGGTCTGGGACACCCTGTATGGTTTCATACTCTTTTTCATGGTTTATAGTGATGTAATATATGTATTTAGATTTAAAATAACTCCTTCCAATGTCTCCTCAACTTTTGGTCTCATCTTTTGTCATTTCCTCTTAAATCTATCAATTTTGATCCTAGGAAAGTACCCTCTATCTAAGATAAAATAGAGAGTACTTCCCCTATTCTCTCTAACCAAATGACCATTTTAATAGATTATTCAAGTGAAAAATATCCATTAAAAAAAATATAAACATTTGGTATATCCATTTTACCCTTAAACTTCTTCCAAAATCAAAATAGACTATGTGAAGGAGATTATATGCAGGGTTTGAGAAATGGACTACATATTACCACATTTGACCCTATTTCTCTTTTAAAAATATATCCTGATGTTGTGATGATTTGGTATACTTTTGGTTAATGTGTGCTCAATTTATTTTTTTACTCCAAATCTCCATGCTCTTTTTCTATACACCTTGCTCAGTGAAAATTGGGTTTCAACTCTTAACTAAGTTTTGCTTGTTTGGAGTTCTTGTAGGTAGAAATTGTAGGTGTTAGGACTTGAAATCATGCCTAAAATCCTTTTTTTAAGTTTACATAATGGTTTATAAATTATTGGACTCACAATTTATGTTTTTCTCTATCCAAACCATCCTTATGACATATTGTCTTAGTTAACCATTTTCCTATAGTCACTTACAACTAACTATTTAAGGTCATTATAGGTGTTTACATGTTTGGGAGATAATTGTTATTGCTTAATAAAATAATTGAAACATTTTAGGAGGATTTAAATCAATTTTAAAGACATGAAACATACCCTTAACACTCATATACATAAAGGAAACATTGGCTTTAGATGAATATGCTCATGCTATCTATATAGACTATAAGTGTGTCTTGATGACAAAAAATATGCATATCCATTTGTTTTTGTGGATTTATATTAATTTTAAACCTTTCATTCTCTCCAAATGATAAAATTCATCTAAAAATGTTCTATCCTCTTGAATGTTACTCTGAATCACCTTTTCCACCTCCCTTCTATTGTAGGTGAGTAGTATTTTGGATTAGACACACTTATAGGTGTGTCCAGGGTCTAAAATGTTGTGTATTATCCCCTCAAATGATAATTTTATCATAATTATTATCCTCCACCATATATAACATTAAAAGCATGGGTGTAAGGTTTTAAACTATCACTTTGGGTGAAAAGTCCTTGTAGAGTTTCAAAACTAGTAGACTTCACTGTCAAAATTTAGTGATGAGTTGTGCATGTTCAAACTTCACGATCAAGAGAACTAAAGGAATAAACCACTCTCTCATTTTTATAATTTTATACCCTATGTGAGATATATAAGGTTAGTTCACTATAAGTGATCAAAGGTCAATATGACATTGTTATAAAATCACTCCAAAAGAGCTAGGAGCTCTATTTTGGTAATTTTAAGGATTTGATCCTAGAATTTAGTCTCTTCCTATTAGATCAAGGTTTCACCCTCATTTTTTCAACATAAACTTTCAATAATGTCTAATATGATTTCCAAAACACATCAATATTTCAAATGGGATTCCATTTTTTACTAAAATACCTCAAGATGGCTCTTAAACCCCGTATTTCATCACTTGTAGGTGGTCATTTCACAGTGTAGGCATTAAGGATGAAATGTTATGAGTAGCAGGCATGGTGGTAGAATTATCACTAGTCCTTAGACCTTTTAAAAACTAAAAAACACAAATCCATGATCATGAAATACTTGAAACAAGGTTTAAAACTCTATCTTAGTTTTTTTTGCTCTCCTATAGGTGCTAATGGAGTCATATACATGTAGTGGGTAGAATTGGAACAATATGCATGGATAATAACTTTATGAGAATACCTAATATCCTTATTAATGATTATAATGTATGTTTATCACTATAAATGTATTGAAACAAGTCTTAAAACCTCTATACCAATGTAATATCCCTCCAAGAGATGCCTATAGATGCACTTTCATGGTTACTAGACTGTAAATGTTTGCATGTGACTACTAACTCATGGGATTTAACTTTAAGAATGAAGTTTTAAATGTAAATTTAATCCATATATCATTTAAAAAATGTGAAATTTTCTATCACAACCATCTAAAACCATGAACAAGCATGAAATTTTTGAAAATAGTGAGCTCTATTTTGGTAATTTTAGGGATTTGATCCAAGAATTTAGTCTCTTCCTATTAGATCAAGGTTTCACCCTTATTTTCTAAACATAAAATTTCAATAAGGTCTAATATTATTTCCAAAAAACATCAATATTTCAAATGGGATTCCATTTTTTACTAAAATACGTCAAGATGGCTCTTAAACCCCCTATTTCATCACTTGTAGGTGGTCATTTCACAGTGTAGGCATTAAGGATGAAATGGTATGAGTAGCAGGCATGGTGGTAAAATTATCACTAGTCCTTAGACCTTTTAAAGACTTAAAAACACAAATCCATAATCATGAAATACTTGAAACAATGTTTAAAACTCTATCTTAGTTTTTTTTGCTCTCTTATAGGTGCTAATGGAGTCATATACATGTAGTGGGTAGAATTGGAACAATATGCATGGATAATAGCTTTATGATAATACCTAAGCTCCTTATTAATGATTCTAATGTATGTTTATCACTATAAATATATTGAAACAAGTCTTAAAACCTCTATACCAATGTAATATCCCTCCAAGAGATGCCTATAGATGCACTTTCATGGTTACTAGACTGTAAATGTTTGGATGTGACTTCTAACTCATGGGATTTAAATTTTAGAATGAAACTTTAAATGAAAATTTAATCCATATATCATTTAAAAAATGTGAAATTTTCTATCACAACCATATGAAACCATGAACAAGCATGAAATTTTTGAAAATAGTGAGCTCTATTTTGGTAATTTTAGGGATTTGATCCAAGAATTTAGTCTCTTCCTATTAGATCAAGGTTTCACCCTCATTTTTTCAACATAACCTTTCAATAAGGTCTAATATGATTTCCAAAACATGCCAGGATTTCAATGGGATTCCATTTTTTACTAAAATACCTCAAGATGGCTCTTAAACCCCCTATTTCATCACTTGTAGGTGGTCATTTCACATAGTAGGCATTAAGGATGAAATGGTATGAGTAGCAGGCATGGTGGTAGAATTATCACTAGTCCTTAGACCTTTTAAAAACTTAAAAACACAAATCCATGATCATGAAATACTTGAAACAAGTTTTAAAACTCTATCTTAGGTTTTTTTGCTCTCCTATAGGTGCTAATGGAGTCATATACATGTAGTGGGTAGAATTGGAAAAATATGCATGGATAATAGCTTTATGAGAATACCTAAGCTCCTTATTAATGATTATAATGTATGTTTATCACTATCAATGTATTGAAACAAGTCTTAAAGCCTCTATACCAATGTAATATCCCTCCAAGAGATGCCTATAGATGCACTTTCATGGTTACTAGACTATAAATGTTTGCATATGACTACTAACTCATGGGATTTAACTTTAAGAAATGAAGTTTTAAATGTAAATTTAATCTATATATCATTGAAAAAATGTGAAATTTTCTATCACAACCATCTAAAACCATGAACAAGCATGGAATTTTTGAAAATAGTGAGCTCTATTTTGGTAATTTTAGGGATTTGATCCCAAAATTTAGTCTCTTCCTATTAGATCAAGGTTTCAACCTCATTTTTTCAACATAAACTTTCAATAAGGTCTAATATTATTTCCAAAACACATCAGGATTTCAAATGGGATTCCATTTTTTACTAAAATACCTTAAGATGGCTCTTAAACCCCCTATTTCATCACTTGTAGGTGGTCATTTCACATTGTAGGCATTAAGGACGAAATGGTATGAGTAGCAGGCATGGTGGTAGAATTATAACTAGTCCTTAGACCTTTTAAAAACTTAAAAACAAAAATCCATGATCATGAAATACTTGAAACAAGGTTCAAAACTGTATCTTAGTTTTTTTTTTGCTCTCCTATAGGTGCTAATGGAGTCATATACATGTAGTTGGTAGAATTGGAACAATATGCATGGATAATAGCTTTATGAGAATACCCAAGCTCCTTATTAATGATTATAATGTATGTTTATCACTATCAATGTATTGAAACAAGTCTTAAAACCTCTATACCAATGTAATATCCCTCTAAGAGATGCCTATAGATGCACTTTCATGGTTACTAGACTGTAAATGTTTGCATATGACTACTAACTCATGGGATTTAACTTTAAGAATGAAGTTTTAAATGTAAATTTAATCCATATACCATTTAAAAAATGTGAAATTTTCTATCACAACCATCTGAAACCATGAACAAGCATGAATTTTTTTAAAATAGTGAAAAATTGCCTACAACTTAGAAAGGTGTATCTTCTTACAACCCAAGCTATTTTTTCCATAAAAAAATCATGAAACTTGAAAATAATCATAGATAGAATTTTAAAAGTTAGACAACATCCTCTGGAGTCAACCTCACCAATTGGTTCATATGGACTTTCCCAAAATTGAGAAAAACCTATAGGGTGCAATAAATAACAGATAAAAAACTATAATCAACTTCATGAGGATGGTTCATGAAGCACAGGGTACCATTATTCAAAATATTTATATTTAAATTAAGATAGTATTGTTTAATACAACTTTCCATAATCATTTGACTTGAAACCTCTTTAGTTGTCTATACTGAGCAAAAGCTTGAAGGTCAATTTTGCTTACCAAGAAAGGTGAAAAAAGAGCAAAATGGTTTTGGGCCAAAAATGGAAATTTTGAAAAATTTAAATCATTTATATGGCTATAAATAAGCTAAACAGTCATATTACAACCTTATCCCATGTGGCACACTTCCCCATGAGTTGTACAAGTGCTAAACTCACCTTTTTCTTTAAGAAAACTACCCTTTCTTCTAAAGAACCTACCACATTTTAGTTATGTTAGTTTATTAAGACCTCTTTAGACACATGGGACATGAAATAATATTTTTTAACTTTCACACACCCCAATAAGTCTTTATAACTCATTAAATGCCCATTTTCTTACCTCATAATGACTCAAA